>JARQZK010002603.1:0-15000 GCA_030704885.1 Cynegetis impunctata | reverse complement strand
CCATCTCTATTTTGTCAGCGCTATCCAAAATTTTAGAATCCATTCTCAAATTCAGGCTCACGAAATACTTTGGAAAATATAAACATGGCTACAGAAAGCATAGATCTACAACAATAGCCATTATCAATCTTGTTGAACAACTAGTCAAGCACCTAGATGCGAAGCAAACTTTTTCAAATCGCATGTTGTGAACTATTAAAACCATTTTACTGTGTAAACCACCAACTACTTAGTACTTAGCAAATTAGGACTCTATGGCATAAGAGGTAAAATGCTCAAACTCATGAAATCTTACCTGGAAAGCATACAAAAAGTAACTATATGGAATGGAAAATGAAATCAATTCATTGTCGAGTACCACAGAGATCTGTTCTTGGACCACTGTTGTTTCTCATCTACATCAACGATCTTCCACAGAGTATCACATGCACTGACGTTTGCTTATTTGCCGACGATACAAGTATTTTGAACCACGGTCAAAATATTACCGATGTTGTAGAAAAAACAAATAGCTCACTGCCACAAGCAAAATTATATGGTTCACTAGTAACAAATTACAGATGAACGATGGGAAAACCCAAATAATCACCTTTACTGCCCAAACTTCAGCTGAGAAGGAAGTCTTAGGAATATTCTTCCAACAAAATTTCAAATGGGACACACACATAGAAATGTTAGCGAAACAACTATCAAAAGTTACATGGAATCAAGAGGACGGATGAAGCAACTGTGGCAGCTGCTCTCACCATATATTATGGCAATTTCCACAGCAGGATCAATTATAGTGTACTATTGTGGGGCAACAGCACAAACATTGACACCAGAAATTGCAGAAAAAATATGTGAGGATAATATGTAAAAAACCAGCAAGAACTAGCTGCAGAGAATTATTCAAGAAACTTGGAATACTGACAGTGACATTACTATATATCTTGTAATGTGTATTGTTCGTCCATGGGAACAAGTATAGATTTGAAGTAAATAGTGAATATCATGATTATGCCACTCGGAAGAGAGATTAATTGATAATACAATACCGTCAACTTAAAGCTAGCCAGCAGAGTGTTAACTATGACCATGTGAAATTCTAAATACCACAGGTTGCCTCTGAATATCAAGACATTGGAAACAAAATCCTTAAAAAGTGAGGTTGAACAGAAGTAACACTTTTGAGGCAACCCCGAATCTCAAGCATCTTTAAACTCACCGACGAAATTAAAACGTATTCTGATGCAAATGTAGTCAGTTTTTTTTTTGTTGAGAAGCGAATATACTGTTTTTTAATGGAACAATGCATATTATTTTTTATATTTAACAAAATGAAATAATTAATTCAATAAGGTTTCGTTAGGTAAACTTTTAATAAGCTTTTATATGAAGAAGAAAAAGCTCTATTTGTAAATTTTCACATAACATGATAGGTCATGTATATAACAAAGGGAAAGGAATCAACTTAATACATAAATGCTTAATTTCAAAATCAGCAAATTAGCATCTGTGCAACATAGAGAAGAATAAGATATATTTGTCAAATCAATAAATGGAAGAAACATAATTCCTCATTTACTAAAGAACAATGTACAGGCTGTCCCATTTTCGATGTCCTTACGGGTTAACTTGCTTATTTTCACGAACGTTGGCTACTTTTTTGTGAATCTCACGATACCGCAAACAAAACTTTCATAGGTTGCTTCGTTTTTGAGATACAGGGCGAAATTGAAAATACTGCAGTTTGGCCTCCCTCTTGTATCACAGCTGTCTTTTAACTTATAGGAAAAGTAAAAGCTGCCTTCTATACACTTTTTTACGTAGAATTTTTGAAATGAGCTGTCATTGTTTAGATATAACCCAATGTTATAATTTTTTTAATGGAACACTCTGTATATTTTTCCATATTCGAAACAAAAATGCTTTGCGATTTTCAAAAATATATAATACTTATATAATATTCTAAGTATTAACCCTGTATTTAGATAATTTTCTTTTTTTTATGGCAAGTCAAGACAAATATCTCTTTAATAGATCGTTCGGCGCAATAAACAAAACTATCACTTCCATTTGTATAGCGTAAAACGAAAAGATTTCATTGAAAAAATATTGTTTAATATGCGTTATTAAACAATTTGACAAAACAATAAATTTAAACTCTAACTATTTATCCACTATATACGCTCTTGACCTAATTAGTAGGTGGCTATGAAAATAAAGCAAGTGCAGAATGTTTATAGTTCCTGTCAAAGTGTACAAATTTTTCTTACAATTGCGAATGATAATCCAGTATATCAAAACTACGAAAAATTAGATATAGTTGGGATATATTACCAAGTTGGTTTGAATCCAAATCAAGCGATGGACCTCTATTTTGAAAGGTATTTACTATTACCCAGTTACTGGGTGTCAGTTAGATAATAAGATAGGAATTTTAAGTTTCCTGAAAGGAGACATCTGAGTAAAAAATATTTGGCTGACTTAAAGAAAATTAGGAAAATTTCGGACTTTTGAAAAGCCTAGGCCAAAAAGTTATAGGAAAAATGCCGAAAATTATGAAATGAGTGTCCTTGCGAAGGTAGAAGAGAACGAACATTCGTGCAGAGAAATTGAAGATTCAGTTGGCATTCCAAGGACAAGGGTTTCGAAGATATTAAATATATATATATATATATATATATATATATATATATATATATATATATATATATATATATATATATATATATATATATATATATATATATATATATATATAATATATATATTATATATATATATATATATATATATATATATATATATATAAATATATATATATAAATATTTATATATATATATATATATAAATATATATATATATATATACAGGGCTATTCAAATTCGAGTATATGCATGGGGATTTCGATAACGGTAAGAGATAGAGGGATAGTTAAAGGGGGGCAAAGTAGCATATTTCAGAGGTCAGTTATATGGATACAAAAAATCTGATCTAGCTCCTTTAGTTCTGGAGTTATATAGGAAAAATCGAAAATTTCGAAATCCTTTTTTTGCCTATATATTTTTATTCAATGAATTGTTTTCAAAACAATTGTCACTTTGCCATTGCCACATCTAAATATCTGAATAAAAAATTATATACAGGGTGTCGTATAGATTGGGCCACCCTCAACTTTCAATTTTCAAATACGGACCTGTATTTTTTATTGCATTTTTTTGAATGCCAAGAGTCATGTTTTATATTGACGTAGTATTTTCATCTGAATTACAGAGTGTTCTGGAAATATTGAACTATAACCAGTAAAATTTATAACATTTTTTTAAAATTTCAGCTCTAATTAAAAAACTATCATAGAATAAGGTATAAAATGCCTAGGATTTGGAAGATAATCAACATTATTCGACGACAAATGTCTTCTTCAAGAATTCAATATCACATATTTGATCATATAGGTTTTCAGTGAGGTGAACTGAATATTTATTTTCTAAAGCATACTATGAGAATTCAAATAGTTTAATCATAATTGTTGTATATAGCAGCAGAATGCCCATGAATTTGCTGAAAAATGTAGGTAGTTCGGAAAGTGAGTATTCTTTTCTCGGGTTTTTTGGTTAAGTTAAAACAGAAATGATGTTGAAATTCTTCTAATAACGTTTCGGTTACTATTTTAACCTTTTTCAAATTTACATATGTCATGTCATCGCTAAAATAAATAAATACACAAATCATGCTTAATAATAACTTAACAGGTTCAAATCTTACCATAAACATATCATAAAACACATTCACAATGTTCAAACTTGACAGAAACGAACAATAGTTTTAGTTTTACTTTACACTTGGACATTGAGATCTTTTAACACATAAATAAAACGATCATATCTCTAACGCACGTTGTACCTATATGATTGGATCTGGAACTGATAAATCTATGCATTATTGTTCATATCACACCCGCATCAAGTTATGCCGCGTGTTTTTACGCGGTTAAATTATTGTAATAAATTTTGCTGAGCCCAGTTATATCTATTTTGTCGTTTATGGATTCAGGGTCTTTTTTTATATATATCATTTCTCGAATTTCACGTTTTCTTTTATGACATTCAGTTTTAAGGATCTTTGAAGTAGAAAAATCAAATTTATGGCCCAATGTTTGTTCGTATTTTGTGAGGGCAGTAGTGTTTCTTTTATCGTATCTATGTCCATTCAACCTGTTTCTTAGGTGTTGGCTAGTTTGTCCAATATATATGCCTGTACAGTCTGAACATGGTATCTGGTAAATTGTGTGGGTTTTTTTTATCAGTTGGAATACTGCTTTTTAGTTTGCTGAAATTGTCCGTTAGCATAAGGGGTACAATCTGCTAACGGACAATTTAAAAGATCTCAATGTCCAAGTGTAAAGTAAAACTAAAACTATTGTTCGTTTCTGTCAAGTTTGAACATTGTGAATGTGTTTTATGATATGTTTATGGTAGGATTTGAACCTGTTAAGTTATTATTAAGCATGATTTGTGTATTTATTTATTTTAGAGATGACATGACATATGTAAATTTGAAAAAGGTTAAAATAGTAACCGAAACGTTATTAGAAGAATTTCAACATCATTTCTGTTTTAACTGAACCAAAAAATCCGAGAAAAGAATTATTTATAATATAAATAAGATGGTTCATGAGTCAGATACATATTCAAATATATATATATATATATATATATATATATATATATATATATATATATATATATATATAACAAGCAAAATTATCGGTCTAGCCCGCATATGTCGAAGCAGCCGTTGACACGTGTTTCGGACTCTTTGGTCCTCATCAGAACGGCGTAGCCAAGTATGCGATGGAAAACCTGGTAGTGAACAACAAGCAGAATCCCCTGCTTCGGAAGACAATTACACATTTTGCTTGTTTTATATACTATTTCCCCGCGATAAATTTCCTCTTTGTAGTTTATTTCCACGGTCCAGGATCTCGCGGATGGCATTAATCGTCTCCGTGGTCAGAGTTTGACCAAATCTCCCAAACCGGAGAGTTCGAACAATGTACCACAAATGTGTGATTGTCTTCCGAAGCAGGGGATTCTGCTTGTTGTTGCTGTTTCACTTCCAGGTTTTCCATCGCATACTTGGCTACGCCGTTCTGATGAGGACCAAAGAGTCCGAAACACGTGTCAACGGCTGCTTCGACATATGCGGGCTAGACCGATAATTTTGCTTGTTTTATATACTATTTCCCCGCGATAAATTTCCTCTTTGTAGTATGTATGTATATATATATATATATATATATATATATATATATATATATATATATATATATATATATATATATATATATATATATATATATATATATATATATATATATATATATATATATATATATATATATATATATATATATATATATATGTATATGTGTATATATATATATATATATATATATATATGTATATATATGTATATGTATTTATATATATATATATATATAATATATATATATATATATATATATATATGTATATTGTGTATATATATATATATATATATATATATATATATATATATATATATATTATATATATATATATGTATATATATATATATATATATATATATATATATATATATATATATATATATATATATATGTATATATATATATATAAATATATCCCCTACATATCCCAAGCTATACATCATTTGCATCCAGGTGAAACTGAGAAGCGTATTGCATATACAAAAGACGGGAGAAATATAAATTTTTTTATTTGTGGTATTGTCGGATGAAAGCCATATAAGTAGCGCTGGCATTTTTAATCGAAATAATCATCGTTATTGGTCAAATAAAAATAAGCACGTTACGGTGGTTCGTCAAAAACAAGGCAGATTCGGCTTTAAGGATTAGTCTACCGCATTTTCGACGGTAACTTGAATTGCCACGAGAGAAGCTTTCGAATACTTAGGTATCTTTTGTTCTAACTGTGGTCGATTGGCGCTATCCTCAGAAGATGTCGGCTGTGTCTTTAACAGAATGGGCAGTAATTTGAACAATATTTACAAAACATTTTCAACAGAAAAATAATAGAGCTTTGTTTCGTAGCAGTGTTTCATATGATTTTCTATTTTTGTTATAATAATTATGAAATGCATCTCTGTTTAGTAACTTATATTAAATAATATTTTTTCAATGAATACTTTTCATTCTACCCTATATTAATGGAAGTGATATTTTTGTTTATTGCGCCGAACGATCTATTAAAATGATATTTGTCTTGACTTGCCATAAAAAAAAGAAAATTATCTAAATACAGGGCTAATACTTAGAAAATTATATAAGTATTATATATTTTTGAAAAGCGTGAAGTATTTGTGTTTTGAGAATGGAAAAATATACAGTGTTCCATTTAAAAAATTATAACATTGGGTTATATCTAAACAATGACAGCTCATTTCAAAAATCTGACCACGCCACTGGATTTTACGTAAAATAATGTATAAGAGACAGTTTTTACTTTTCCTATAAGTTAAAAGACAGCTGTGATACAGGAGGGGGACCAAAATGCAATATTTTCAACTTCGCCCTGTATATTAAAAACGAAGCAAGCTATGAAAATTTTGTTTGCGGTATCGTGAAATTCACAAAAAAGTAGCCAAACTTCGCGAAAACCGCAAATCTTTATCTTCAATAAATAAGCCAGTTACAGACTACATTAAAATACACGGCCGCATTATTTTACGCATGCGCAGTGCAATAGAATTTCTGTACATTTTGACAGCAAATTGGCGGCAATTGAAACTGTTAAATTCAGTAAAATCCAATTGCTCTGTTCTGTGTGTTTATTGCTGTGTATGAAGAAAAGTGAAAAACTCATTTTCATTACAACGCATTATTAAACTCCATTGCAAAAAAACTGTTCGTTAGAACAAACAATAATCTGGTGAAAAATCTGTTCGTTAGAACAATTATTAATATTTTTGGTGTACAGTGACTATTGTTCAGCGAAAGTAAAAAAACTTTATTAGGATTATTAAGTTATAGTAAAACAAAAAGATGCAATCTTTACCACCCACATCGACATCTAGTAATAATATTGATGGAAAAGTGTCCTGTAGTTTGTGTGGTGACAGGATGTTTAAGACTTTAAAATCATTAAAGCAGCATAAGGCAAACTACCACAATATTACTGAAGTCGTGGCAAAAAAAACATTTATTGTGTGCCCCCTGTGTGAAGAAAGAACTGAATTTAAAACCAATGAAGACCTTAAGCAGCATATTGAAAACACTCATGATGTAAGTATTGAAGTAATTACTTTGCAATTTTTTAGCCTCCAAGAATTAGAGACATGGACAAAATCAGAAAAAATTGAGACAATGTATGCTAAGCACCGAAGTACGCAAATGAAAGACCATAAAGTAGTGCAGTATCATTGCAACAAGAGTGATATCAGAGGTACAGTATTTAAGGCAGTTTAGTTCTGGTCACTCATGTTTACTTATCTGCCTATTATACATAAATATAAATAATCCATGGTTTTAGGCTACGTCCCTAAATACCAGAAAAGAACAGAGAAAGCTGGTGGGACCATTAGGATGAAAGGTGTATGTCCCTCAAGAATTAAGTGCATTTTATATAATGATGGGAAGGCTACTGTTACATATTGGAAGACACATGTTGGACATGATGTAAAGGAACTACGAAGTAAGCATTTATCCTCAGTGGAGAAGGATATGATGATAGAGAAGTTGAAATCAGGAGTACCATGCAGTAGAATTTTAGAGGATGCCAGGAAGATAAAGAAACCAGAATTGGAAAGAATGAACTTATTAGGTAGCAATGATGTTGCATATCTGCATAGGAAACATAATATTGAGAAAAAAAGGGACAACAATGAAATGGTAGCAGCAGCGTTAAAAGTTGAAGAATGGAATACAGGAGGAAAGAAATTTGCCTTTTTCTTTAAGCAAGAAGGTAGGTATAGTACTGGACAGAGGAACTTAAGACACACAGGGGTCAATGTTATAGGGTCACATATTGAGACTGTAAGTTAATGTCCTAGATTTCTCTGTCCTGCATTTTGCATTAAATATTCATCTATCTATAGGGACTCATGGCATATGTCAGCTTGTTGATGAGATAATAGGGTATTGCTTGGGGTATGGCTAGGTATTCCATGGGCCAGAACATATTTACGTCCTATTGTTATTCATTGGGTGCTGGTTTAATTTCCAAAGCTTTTAGGATTTTGGTAGTTGGTGGAAGCAATATTGTTGAATTTTATTCAATTTGTGATACCTAATGTAGGTATTGTAATGGTGAAAACTTACTAGGAGGTATCTACCTATACACAGAATGTGTCTGTCAAGGGTGGTGGTTTTTTTTGTTTTTTTGTAAATAAGTTTTGGTGTTGGTTTCCAAATAGGAGATGAGCATGAGGTGCTGAAGAAAGAAGATTTCGCATTAGGATTTATGAATAATACCATGGAAGACAAGTTGCGGAAATTCTCAAGTATAATATGTATAGATGGCACTCACGGCACAAACAGAAAGAGGAATGGACTTGACAGTTATGTTGATAAAGGATGACAGAAATGCAGGATTCCCCGTAGCATTCTTTCTTAGTAATCGACTTGATCCAAGTAGTCCAGGAAGTTTTTCTAGGTGGGCGTAATTATATTCTTGTTATATATTCAACATAAATATATGTTTGTGTTTATTATGTTTTACAGATGCTCTCAGAGATAAATTAGAACAAGAAATAATACCGGACTATTTTATGAGCGATGATGATCCCAAAATATTTCAACGCCTGGGCCAAACAATGAAAAACTACCCGAAACGGCTTTTATGTACTTGGCATGTAGTGAAGACTGGAATATTCAAGGTAAAAAGAAAATCAAGAACCAAGAAATCAAGAAAGAAATGAAGAACGAAAATGAGGAAGATAATCACCGAAACTAGCGAATATAGGAATGTTTAGAAATCACCAACTCATACCTATTAAAATTGCAAGAGGCAGGCGGAAACTGATTTTGTCAATTACTTGACTAGGTGAATAATATATTTTGATTTGCATTTTTACATGTTTAAAAAATGCACTTGATTTGTTTCTACAATTGTGCTGGTATTGATTAAGTTTACAAATAACTCATATTTTTTTAGATACTACTTTCAGGATGAGGACAGAATAAAAATGTGGGCCCATTGTTATAGGACAAACTCAGGTACCTACAGATTTATTTGGTTATTACAAAATAAATTAATTTTTAATAATAAAAATCATAAAAGACTACTCTTAGTAACTTTTACTATTTAGTTATCAATACAAACATGGCAATAGAGAGCTTAAACAACATGCTGAAGACAAATCTACTCAGAAAGAAAGACCTATGTAACGATTGAGAAGCTGTTGGATACAATTGAGGATTTAGTAGATCTGAAAATGTGGAAAAGGGTGTTAGACTTCGAGAGAGGCCAAATGCTAATAACTACCAGGACAGGATAATCATTAAGGCACACAAAAAAG
This sequence comes from Cynegetis impunctata, assembly GCA_030704885.1. Taxonomy (NCBI): domain Eukaryota; kingdom Metazoa; phylum Arthropoda; class Insecta; order Coleoptera; family Coccinellidae; genus Cynegetis; species Cynegetis impunctata. The sequence continues at coordinate 5,474 of JARQZK010002603.1, read as the reverse complement.
CAAAAATAATGCAAAAACAAGGCAGAGGTAACTAAAGATGCAGAGGTTTATGGTCAGTACAAAGGTAAAATCTTCCAGTGATTCTAAAATATATATGGTTAGTTTAAGAAAAGTATGTGAGAGTGAATGTAGGACATTATACTGCCGAGTATGCAAAAATTTGCATTCATCGATATGAGTGTAATTGTCCTGAGTATATACTGTGAAAAAATACCTTGTGTAAGCATGTTCACTTGGTACGTATGTATGAGGAGCACACGGACACTAACTCTGTTTGCAGACAATATTGCAAAAACTTTAGGAGAATCCTCGACAACCAAAGCACAAAAAGAGATGGAAGTATGCCAGTTCATTGAAGAGGTAAGAAACCGCGAAGTAACATCAAATCAAGATGGACAGCCACAGAGAGTGACAAGAGGGATGCACAGCTGAAATATTATTGCAATTGGGCAAGAGATCTTCAGGATGAAGATTTTGCTGTTTTTATCATCCACTTGCAGTTGGCAAAGAAGGACATAGATGTGAAAAGGTCTGAACTAACAAAGAAGAGGAAAATGGAAAAACAGGAATATTTTCCTTCAAATAAGCGGTCAAAAGTGAGAGAAATATAATTTGAATACATTTATTCTTTCTTTTGCTAGAAAATAAATTTACTGTGGGAATATTCTACCTATTTAAATAATTTTATGTTAATATAACATGATTTTCAGATTTTTTTCTTTTTTCAGAAATTGATATTGGCAAAGTGGAATAGGCTCATCCTTATGGGTCATCAATCTTGATACAAAATGGTTAGTATATAATATTAAAATTTTAATTATATATTGTTTCTTTGGGTTTTTAATTTATTTATTGCTATATAATATATTGTTTAAAGTAAGTCCTTAAATGTATATACATTAGTCAATGATATTGTAAGCAATGTTAGACATTGCGCAAGGGGATCTAGCTCTGTTTTTGTGTTTTGATCATTATTAGAGTTGGGTCTTTTTGCGTAATGCCAAACTTTTCATCGCTATTAAATAAATAAATGATATGTTAAATTACCTAGTATTTTTAAATTTCATATCTTCAGTTTATAAGTATTCCCTGTAATTGAAGCAAAGTTTGTTAAGAAATATATGAATAATAAAAAAAATAATCATTAGTATTTTGTCTTATAACTCCAAAATATTTTGGCTAACCAAATTTTAATTGCATTAAGAATTTCCTTCTAGAATTGTTACCTGTATATCATATTGACGTTAAATAATAATTCAGAAAATCTTAGGCATGGTTTGCATTCCTACGCTATTTTAACTCACGAACTTTCGCGCCTTAATTTAAATTTTTAAAATGGCGCATAAAATTGTGGTTTATGCGCATGCGTAAAAAAATGCCGCCGTGTATTTTAATGTCGTCTGCCAGTTACCCCGTGGGGACATCGAAAATGGGACAGCCTGTACACCCTGGTTCTACCTGAGTGTATACCGGCAATATCTCATTTATTTATCATCATACTGATCTAGTTGCTTCAACATAGCTTTATCAATTTCAATTCATAGTATATCCATTAGGGTGTAATATAATCAAAACTGAGTTGTAAATTATTGAGGGTTAATTTGACATACGTACGAATGAAAAATATAAAATGTTTTTACATTAAGGATTAATTTATTATATGGTTAATATACAAATGTGTCGATTTTATACGGTTTTGTGGATGAACTGTGATCACATAAGAATGTTAATATAAATATTCTTATGATTTTTATGTGTATTTAAATATGCTGGTTAGTGATGTTTATGAGATTTTACATTACATATTGTTTGGATTGAGTTGAGTTTCGATTGTGGTGACCTGCTATGTAATTATTGATATTTCTATTTATTCTAATTGCATAAGTTGCATATGTACTTGAAGGCTCGCTTGCAGGAACCTGTTATCGCATAAGTAACGTTCATGATTTTTAGTTTCAAATGGACAAAATTTATGTGCCATACAGCTCCTTCAAATGCATCGCCCTAATGTGGGCTTGATAGTTCAGTGACGAACTGAAATCGCATAAATTACATCTGAAATTTTTGAGGTACAAGTGGATCACGTTTACGTGTAGTTGAAGATCATTTTTATATGACGATCTGTAATCGCATAAGTTACATTTTTGATTTTTGAGTTTCAAATGGACCGCATTTATATGTCTTTGAACATCACCTCTATGTGGCAAACTGCAATCGCATAAGTTACATTTATGATTTTTGAGAAATGGACCGCATTCATGTGTTCGAAATCCCGCTTGCCATGACGATCTGTAATCGCATAGGATACATTTATGATTTCTGAGCTTCAGATGGACCGTATTCAAATGTATTTGAAGGCAAGCTTGCCATGACGATCTGTAATATACATTTATGATTTTTTAGTTTCAAATGGACTGCATTCGTATGTTTTTGAATGTCCGCTTGACATGAAGATCTGTAATAAGTTACATTTATGATTTTTGAGTTTCAAATGGACTGCATTTATATGTCTTTGAACATCACCTTTATGTAGCGAACTGTAATCGCATAAGTTACATTTATGATTTTTGAGCTTCAAATGGACCGCATTTATATGTTTTTGAACAGCACCTCTATGTGGTGAACTGTAATCGCATAGGTTACATTTATGATTTTTTAGTTTCAAATGGACCGCATTTATATGTTTTTGAATGGTGGCTTTCAGTGTCGAACTGTAATCGCATAAGTTACACTTATGATTTTTGAGTTTCAAATGTACCGCATTCATATGGTTTCGAATGCCCGTTTGCCGTGCTGATCTGAAATCACAGAAGTTACATTTATGATTTTTGAGCTTCAAATGGACCTCATTCATATGTATTTGAAGGCAAGCTTGCCGTGATGATCTGTAATCGCATAAGTTACATTTATGATTTTTGAGCTTCAAATAGACCTCATTCATATGTATTTGAAGGCAAGCTTGCCGTGACGATCTGTAATCGCATAATTTACATTTTTGATTTTTTAGTTTCAAATGGACTGCATACGTATGGTCTTGAAGGCTGGCTCTCAGTGGCGAGCTGCAATCGCATGAGTGACATTTGTGGTTTATTCGTTTCGAATGTTCCATATTCTTCGAAAATATACATTTTGGTGGGCTCCTTTCCATCGTTATAGAGGAGAGCAACTCATTTACGTCTTTTTTCTTGCCCTTGGTAGTTTCAGTTTTGCTATTCAAATCCTCACTATCTTCCATCTTGATATAGTGAAAGTTCCTATAATAGAAAGACGATGCAATGATCACACACATTTCAGTTTCAGAATTTAAAATTGGAAATTTATCATTCATAAACTGATTTCTACAAATACAAATATGAACTAATTACTTGCCGTACAAAAGATTATATTGAAAATCAGAAACATACAGTATCAACTTACTCTTATGTCAATTAATATTCTAATTTTTTCAGAAGAAAAAACAAATTTATAATAGTTTTCTAGTACTTTAATTCCCCAAAGCTAACTTATGTCGTATCTTCAAACGCCGATACTGACAATGCTTTAATATCTGCCTTTGCCATATCAAAGATGAATTTTCCAGAGCTGGTCTAATTTGTGACTTTCGCCACGTTTTGCTATATTTGAGAGTTCATTTTAATTTTTACCTCTTAATACCTACAATTTAACGCCGGTTCCGAACGGCTGAAGTAAGAAAGAGGTGCCAGACGTGCATTAGGAACAAGGGAGAACAATTCGAACAAAATTTATAACTACAGAACAGTTATATATTAAATTATTGTTGGTAGTTCAACTTTTGTCCAAATAAACGATCATAAAAATAAAATAATTTTCCTCACGATTTCCGTAATTTGAAGCAGAAATGTGTTTTTCTTATCAATGTGTAGCATATCGTTAAAAAGTTTATAAGTTTATTAAGAAATGAAGTTTTTGAAGGAGAGTGAAACTCTCAATTGTTGTTACTTTTTTGGACATTAAATTTTCATTGATTGATTTTTACAAAACCTCTAATTTTGTGGAATAAAAATTCTCGTATGCACCTTTGGTACCAACAGTTGTGATGAATACTATTAACTATTCGAACAAGCACACATTACAGAATATTCAGATGAAAAAATTAGGCTTATCAAGGTATTAATAAAAAACTTTTTTAAAGATTATATCTCCTTAACCGTGAGTCTTAGGACCCAGGGTCCAAGTAGAAAAGGTAGAAAATGACCATAACAATACCCCAAAAAATTTTGATGCTTCATGTGCCGAACACCCTGTATATACATATATATCAGGGTGTTTACTCAAGTCAGGATCTAAAATTTCCTGAGTATTCCAGGATATTCCAGGTGATTTTATTATTTTTCCAGGTCTATCGCGATACGATTTTTCTCTCATGGATCACTCCTGTCATAGATTTTTTCTATTAATGTCTTTGACACACAGGTTCAATGCATCTTTTTACCCAGAGAGTTTCTGAAAGATCTTGCATCATGGGCAAATGCGGTAAGACAATTAGGAGGAAGCATGCAGTGTTGCAGCCAATAAAAATTAAAAAAGTCATATTGGGCGAGCTCCCACTGCAGGGTGTTTCACCAAACGCTCTGTTTTTATCAGGTTTCAGGCTTAATAAGATGAGATAAAATAGCTATTTGAAATTGCTTTAATTATACATGTACAGTAATAGTAGTTTTACTTATAAATGAAAGAGTGGATAAAAATAAAAGTTGAATAAATAACGGTACTTGATAAAGGCAGCAATCAGATGTAAATAAGAATTTATCAGAATTTATTATATCTCGAAATATACTTGACCATTTTTTTCCACTCTTATAGATGGGTATGTCCTTGGCTATTTTCATCCCATTGAGGAAGATACCCTGTCTTAAACATCGACTAATTATTATCTTCAGTAGTTGGACAATTACGTCAGATTATAAATTTATGAATCCAGTGGACATTCCATAAACGTCCGGAACATGTTTATTCTTCAACTGGCATATAATTGTTAATATTTCAAACTCTGGAGTATCTTCAAATATACAATGGGCATCAGTGACTTGTATATGTTGCCTCAGTTCCCACTCTGCGTCATATGAAGTTCCTGAGCACATTTCATTATTGATTTTTTCTCCTACACTTGCATAAAAGTCATTGAAGTGATCTGGTTTTAGTGTTGACTGTATTTCGCTTGGTTTACTGCGATTGGTTTCCTTGTTATAATTTGCCATATGGTCTTTATTTTACTTTACGAATTATGAATGAGATGTTCGTGGTGTATTATTTTATTTTCATCTAAAATCGTTTGAAATGATGATTAGCTCTTCTTGTAGGCCTCTAAGGCATTTTTACTTCTTGTTACCTCCAAAATGGTATCGCATATCTTCACTTGATTTTTTATCCTTTTCACTTTCACTAACGGACAACAAAGAAAAAGCTGATACTTTCAACTATTACTTTGTGAACGTAGGAAATGAAATGGCATC
>JARQZK010002602.1:0-16093 GCA_030704885.1 Cynegetis impunctata | reverse complement strand
GTACAGAATAATCCACGATATCTGTCAACAACTATCTAGCAAAGACATCCGTATACTGATTGTTTGGACCCATCACATGTGGGTATCAATGGTAATGAGAAAGGCAGACCAAGCTGCCAAAGAAGCTTTGACTACGGACCTACCCACCAGGACATACAACTTCAAAAGGATCTGAAAAACCTCTTCAAACAATCTGTCATGAGCAATGGAAATCACATGGAATCAATCAGATACTTAACTCTCCAAAATAACATCCTAATATTGTGCCTCATAACTGGCGCTCAAATGAAACAGAAGGGATACCATAATAGTTCATAGACTGAGAATTGGCCACACTCGAATTACACATAGTACCTGATGGAAGCTGGGGACCCACCACTTTGTGAACACTGCAACAACGAACTAACAGTTCAGCATATCCTGACAGAATGCCCTCAGTATACTGGAAGTAGACGGACACACAACATTAGTCCAGATCTCAAAGAAAACTTAGGTTCACCGAACAATTTCATGAATATACTTAGATTCTTAAAAGAAATAGTTATGTACAACCATTTATAGAATTAAGGTGCTTACGGTATAAAATCATTAGTATTAAGTCAAAACGGTAACATGTAAATAATGTAACTATAAAATTTAATGTAAATACAGAGTTACGTGCCAATGACCATATGCAGTCGAGGCACTCTAATTAAATAAAAAAAAAAATTTTATTTCAGTAGTTCAAAAGATCGATGTCAAAGAACTAAATATGTGATACTCACTGGTGATCTCCACTGAATATTGATGTTTCATTTTATTTCTGAGCATAATTTTCAAATTTGCAATAATACAGAAATGAATAGTTCACAAAGCCAAAACGATGGAAATTCGAAATTATGTGTGTAAGTATTTATATTTAGCCGTCTGTTAGACGTGTACTTAGTGATAACGTTTCATATTTGATATATTAGTAGTTAAGGGTTAAAACTACAATAATCTATCTTTTTAAAAAGCTGCTTCCATGAGTGCGGATATCCCATTAAGGTCTATTTGGATATAAGTCACTCATATGTTCCTGGAAGTGGCCCATCATATTTTGAAAATATGAAAATTGCAAATTAGATGCGGTAAATACAGAAGCTATATATATATATATATATATATATATATATATATATATATATATATATATATATATATATATATATATATATATATATTTATATATATATAAATATATAATATATATATATATATATAAATATATAAAAATATATATATATATATATATAAATATATATATACAGGGTGACCCAGAGCTACGTAATCAGTCCATAACTTTTTTGTCATAGAAGATATCGATATAAAATTTTCAGAGCAAATATGGTCTGACTAAGTCTATTTTTCAAAATTATTTTGAAGTAAATTGCACTTCCGTTTTTGCCTGAAGTGATATCAACTTTGTTATTTTCAAATGTAATACCCTTTTTTTTTTGATTTTCGAATTTCTTATGTAATTTATAATAAAATTGTCATAACATTCTTTATACCTAAAATAAACAGTTTTCGAGTTATTAATTTTTTTCCTAAAATTTTGACAGTTGCGTCTTCAACAAAAATAGGCTATAACTTCTTTGTTAGTAGGTCTATTGGTATGCGGATTGAATTTTTCTAACCTTGAAACAGTGTTTCATTATAGAAAATTTTAGATTTGCTATTCAATTACCTTTCGATTTGTATAACCATTCCCTATACCTAAAGTTAATAATAACAAAGATATTTCACAATTTTGTAATAATTTATATATCAATGCACCTGAGAAATCGTCTAGCGTGTTATTTTGACGTATCCATGGATACCAATAATGAAAATTATTTAAAATCTAATTGAGTCACCTTTTCTAGTATTTTTTCAGTTAACAAAATGGATTTTACGCGACAAGAAATGATGGTTTACTGTATTGGAGAAGCGGTTTGAAATGTTCTGCTAGCTAGTAGAATTTATCATCAAAAATATTCTGATTCTGATTCAACTACGTTTTGTGATTCTGTTATTAATAAGCATTGATTTCTTTCTGTATAACATTGAAATGTATAATTTGGAGTAACTGTTGGATCATGCGAATGTACTCCTCCTGACCAAAATGATAATGTCAAACTTGACATTGCAATTTGACATCAGTCTACTACAAACATATGTTGTTTATGAACAACAATAATTATTGAATATTAACGTCTTAGGCCCGGTTGTACAGTAGCGGTTTAAGCCATGGTTCTACTGAGCTAGGCTCAAGGATGAACTCGGTTCAATAATAGCTTTCAGTTGTACAGGTTATTTTGAAGACTAGCTTTACTAAACCGAGTTCAAGAAAATATGTGTTACGTTGGTATCGTTTGCACATGCGCTGTTAATTTTTTTGTCGTTGCTGAATGCAGAGCAGCAGCATTGCAGATATGTTGTGATTTATGTTAATTTGAATTTTGAAAACGGACACGGAACTTATGTTATGTATGTTGCATTGTGAAACGGTACGCCAAGCTGTATCTTTTTAAAACGAATTAAAGCCGAAAGTCTTTATATATATATATATATATATATATATATATATATATATATATATATATATATATATATATATATATATATATATATATATATATATATAGAGACAGATGGAATAATTGAGTGAAATAAGTTACGAATGGAAAATTTATCAATAGAGAAGCATATTATGCTTTAAAAATTAACAAGAATTTAAAATGACCAATGTTCATTTATTGTGTTGTATAATAGGTGGATTTGTTAATAAAAAAGTTAATAATAATAGTAAATTAATTGTTAATAAAAGAGTTAATAATAATAGTAAATGAAATAAAATTACCTACTACAAAAATTTTTTTATGATTATGATATGGAATTCAAATTTTTATGCCCATAATTATGTAATCATTAGAAGAAGCTCACATAGGATTCTAACATGTATTTCTCAAATAAAGAAACAATTTATTAATACAGTTCTCTGAAGCAATTTATTAATTGATGCCTCACAACATTGTTGATATTATGAATATTGTTAGCATTAATGTGACGTTGAAAATTTACATTATCAACAAAATTAACTGGAGTTTCTTCCATACAACAAAATGGTCCATTCTATCTCTATATTTCTTTGGTTGTCTTCCAGCATTATTTAATACGTCTACTATTTCAGCAAAGTCCTCATCGTCTGTTAGTTCCTGAAGATTATCATGTAGCTAATGAGCCATTATTTTTATTTTAAATTATTTTGACAAAAATATAATCTAATATTATGATGATACCTCTACCTTTCCAACAATTTAATACAAGGAGTGAGGTTATATTATCTTTGAGCTCGGTTTAAGCGCCTGAATTTGATGGTTCAGCTGAACCGCATAATTTGACAGCCGGTGAGCCAAGCTTTGCGTTGAACTAGCTCTGTGCAACGTTACAGTCTCATTTAAACCAAGTTCAACCTTGAGCTTGGCTTAAACCGTGACTGTACAACCGGGCCTTAGAATTACTATTTTTTCAATATCTTTTCGGATATCAGCAGCAGGTGCTACAAACCTAATGAACGGAAAAGGTGACACAATTCAATTTTAAACAATTTTCGTAATTGGTATCCATGGATACGTCAAAAATAACTCGCTAGTCGATGTCTCAAGTGTATTGATATATAAATTATTACAAAATTGTGAAATATCTTTGTTATTATCAACTTTAGGTATAGGGAATGGTTATACAAATCGAAAGGTAATTGAATAGCAAATTTAATAATGCAAAAATATACATAGCATTCCATTAGAAATAAGAAATGTTATTAACGTTTGAAATTTTCCAACTTCACCCTAGATTTTATCAAATAATAAGTTAGAAATATGGAGAATTTTGACATGGAATAAATAAAACAATGTTTCAAGGTTACAAAAATCTAAACCGCATACCAATAGACCCACTAACAAAGAAGATATAGCCTATTTCTGTTGAAGACGCAACTGTCAGAATTTTACGAAAAAAATTAATAACTCGAAAACTGTTCATTTTAAGTATGAAGAATAATATGATAGTTTTATTACTAATTACATAAGAAATTCGAAAATCAAAAAATATACAGGGTATTCTATTTGAAATAACAAAGTTCACTTCTGGAAAAACCGGAAGTGCAATTTTCCTCGAAATAATTTTGAAAAATAGACTTAGTCAGACCATATTCGCTCTGAAAATTTCATAACGATATCTTCAATGACAAAAAAGTTATGGACCGATTACTTAGCTCTGGGTCACCCTGTATATATATTTATATATATATGTATATATATATATATATATATATATATATATATATATATATATATATATATATCTATATATTTATATATATATGTATATATATATATATATATATATATATATATATATATATATATATATAATACGTTGGAAAAATCATCTCAAAAATTGATGATTAATAGAATCAATTCTAATTTCATTCCCATTCACCTGTCAATAATGTGACAGCTTATTGAAGATCGAAACAGACGGTCTATTTTTCCACCGTCTGTAGCACGGTTGTCGAATTCTCCAATATTCTCCATTGAATTCCACGCCGAAAACACCGCTTGATTTTTATCAAAGTACCTTTTTATTTATTAAAGTACATCTCATTTGACTACAAATGACAATACTTACAAAACAAATCGTAGGCATTTAATTGCAGTGTAATTAAAGTTGAATAGAATATATTTTCAACAAATACCGTTTCTCAAATATTACAGAACGCATTTCTTTTGATCGAAAAATATTTTCGTCCATTTGCAATAAACCTGTGGGAACTTCTCAGATTTATTTCCGCAATGATCAGCTAATTTAGTATTGATTAATTAATTTCGTGAGTGTTTTAATCAAAAAGGATTGGACCAGCAAAATTTTTCATAAAACCGAAATCAAGATCATCGGTAATCATTTGGTAATTCTGTAGTACCCACTTTGTAGGCAACCAACAATACTTGAGGTTCTTCATGTTACAATGATTTGGTCCCACATTATTTTGCTACTGAAGAAACTAACCCACTATGCAAATAATTGTTACAATCACGTTAATTTAACATCACATTGTGCTAATGTTCTTCCCTTTTTTCCTCTTGTTTTCATCACATGCACATCTTCACAACCGCTTATGCCCAGCTTAGGGCTGTTAACTTTTGTGATGTTACAACTGAACTTCTCAGCGATGTTTAAGCGCTGCCTTTTTACATCACTGTGATGTTACTAGAACTTCCTCAAAAGGAAGTCTTTATAATGAACTAAAAGCAACATTTCTGTTACATTCAGAAATGCCTTTTAACATCTAGTACATGTTGATGCAATGTCTATGAAACAACATCTTACCAATGAACTGAATGCAACATTTCAAAAAAGATACAGTATATTCTTTTAGATGTTGTATGGATATTACTTAATCCTCTAAATAATATACCTCAAACATTCTAGATTACATCCTATAGATGTTTCAGCAAATACACGGCGAACAACTAAAAACGCCGGCTGCCGGCCATATCTCAAAAAAGAATCATGATTCAACTTAAAAAAAATACCTCAAGGAAAATGAACCTGAAAAATATTTTTGTGTTACTAAAATATCCGCTAGGGAATGGAAAGAACACTTAAAAACATATAATAAGGTGATTATCACCAAGAAAGAAAAACTAAAGGTATCCTAAATATACAATCATAAAGATTTCAAAAGTTGCATTTTTAGGTCACCTTTTGGTATATGTCTTTTTTGGAGATATTCACAGTATAATGATTTTGAGTGCTCATTTCACCCCTAGTGGATATTTTAGAAACTCATAAGCGATTTTTCTTTCCAAAAGGTAATGTTTTTTATTTGTACCAATTATTTTCTGAGATGTGGCCTACAGCCGTTCTTAGTTGTTCACCCTGTACATTTAAAATAAAAAAGCAATAGAAGATTTAAATAGTATATTAACTATTAATAAATAAAACACTGAAAATAAAAATAAAACAAATCCAGCCTTAAAATAAATATCTTGTCCAGAAAAAGAAATCCAACCTAAAATAAAATATCCTGTCCGGGAATCCAACCTACAAAAATATAATATTGTAAGCATATTACATAACAAGTGTGGAAAGTGATATATGACACATCTTAACAAAAATTGAATTTGTGTGCAACTGTATATATATCAAGCTGTAGTTGCTATAACCTAACACGATTTAAAACTGAATTGATAAAGATTACTGATACCTTATAGCTTGTTTACAGAATTTTTATTAGAATAATTTTTTAATATTAAAACTATAAAAATTTCAAACTATCAAAACTTTACGAAACGTTACGGTATATCAACGGTATATCCCTCCACCCGGAATTTTAATGTTGAATAGCCGATTAAAGTATTAAAATGAGTATAATTAAGTTTTAATAATTATGATTTTGGAATAAGTACTTACCGATAACTGTTGTTCGTCCATTATAACAAGAATATGCTTTTACTGAAATAAAACCGCGAAACTGAAAACGACGCTGCCACCACTTATAACCTACTTGCACGCCACGATCCGCCATATATCATGCTTGTCATTGTTTTTTTCGTCTTCTGTTTTCTTCTTTTTTATAATTTTATGAATACATCATTCATACAGCTCACCCAGTCGCAGGAAGTTACTGAAGAGTAGTTCGAAAGTTGTAAAAGTAACTACAAAATGTGATCATCTCAGAAACATGTCAATTTATAATATTGCAGTAATGTTTTGTATGTAACATTAGTGAGACCTATACAAATTAACATCGTATGGATGTTTCCTCAAAGAAGTTGCTGAAAAGAAGTTCATAGGATGTGTATATCACTGCGAATTCAAGTAGTATTGTGTACATATAAAATATGTTTTAATTACATAACATGGATGTTAATGAAGTTGGTTATAAAATTTAAACATTTAGGAGATATCTTTTTAACGTTTTAAATAAACATCACGAAAAGTCTCTAAATATATTAATTATAACATTTATTTGATCGCTCTTTTCTTACTGCATTTTTAATTTATGCGGATGTTATAAACACTTTTCCAAACAGATGCATTAAGTGTAGATAGGTATCATTTAAATATATAGGTAAATATATACATATATTTATGTATATATATATACATATATATATACATATATATATATATATATATATATATATATATATATATATATATATATATATATATATATATATATATATATATATATATATACTGTGGGCCAAATTTATTTGGAACCCAATTTGTCACTAAATAATTATTTTTTAATCTGCCGTCACATAATTTTGAGTGAATATTAGGGAGACCTTTTCTTAATTGTAGAAAAATTATCTAATCAATATGTGCAGGGGGAGCCAAGTAAGAAGCAATATTTTTAATCATTGCTTTTGGGGCTGTTGCAAAATTAAGTCTTTTACTCTAAAACTACAAATATTATTTGAAAATATTAAGAAACCATCGGAAAATAATCTATAAAAAATGTTCCGAAAAACTTCAGGTTTTGTATTTAAAAAGTATTTTTTTCGAAAACTCTGTTTAATATAATATTACCATACAGCGTAATAGGGTTTTATTGAATAACAAATTAACAGAGCGAAAATATGAAATAAAAATATTTTTCAATAATTGTACAAGAACTTATTGTGAATATGACCTTCTTGATTATATACAACAGCTTGAAGTCTTCGGCGCCATTGTCCAATTGACTTATTTATAATTTCTTAATTATATAGATGCCAACAGTAAACTATTCTCTCTTTAAGCTGATCAATAGTATTGATGCGAGTGTTCTCATAAACTTTTTCTTCTAATGTTCCCCAAATGTTATAATCAACGGGGTTTAACTCCGGGCCATTTGGAGGCCACATGTTTGGTTCGATAAAGTCAGGACAATTTTCCTGCAGATATCTTAAAGTAGGTACTTCTTGACGTATGGCTAGGTTCGCCATCTTACTGGAATGTGTAATTGTCGTTAATTGTTTCTATTTCTCGAAGCATATTTTCTAAAATGTCCCGTTGATAGCTTTCGGAGTTAATTTTTACTCCAGAGTCAATAAAATAAATTTCAGGTTTTCCTAGCATCGATACAGCCAAAGAAACCATAACTGATTTAGAAAAATTATCTTTGGGAAGCAGAAGATGTTCAAGTGGTATTTTCGATTTTTTTTTGTACATTAGAATATACCCTGTTGTTCTGAGGATTTTTTGGTTGGCGCAAACAAAAAACTTTTTCATCTGAGAACCAAACTTTTTCAAAATCTTCGCGTCGCCTGAATCTTCTTAACAATGCTTGACATCTTTCTACTATTTTATTTCTAACATCATTTGAAAATTTGTGACAGTTAATTTTTTTAAACAGACGAAACTTCAAATCAATTTTAATAATTGTTGTTTAATAATTCTTCTTACCGACGATCTTTTAATACTAGTAGTTTTTGTTATTTTCCTCAAACTGACTGTATTTCCGGGTTCGACAGCATCAAGAATTGCCCTTACTCTTTCAATGTTTTCGATACTCTTACCAGTTTTCTTTCTTCCTCTTCCAGGCTTCATTGGTAATGAACCATTAGTTTCAAGTAAATGTCTTAAAAAATAACTAACGGTACTTAACTTCCAATTACGCTGTGGGAAAGTTTTAATAATTCGTTTTGCACCATAACCCTTGACTCTAAGAGATTTAATTAAAATTTTATCTTCAAATGACAAATACGAGTATACCATTTTTAAATAAATTTATACACTATCAAAATACTAATATTTACAAACTGTTGTCATGGTTGTCAAGGAATCCATCAGCATTTTTTTTCACAAATAATTCGACAGTGTATCTGTTAATTTTTCATTTAATAAAAACCTATTACGCTGTATGGTAATATTATATTAAACAGAGGTTTCGAAAAAAATACTTTTTAAATACAAAACCTAAAGTTTTTCGAAACATTTTTTTATAGCTTCTTTTCCGATAGTTTCTTAATATTTTCAAAAAATATTTGTAGTTTTAGAGTGAAAACTTCAATTTTGCAACAGCCCCAAAAGCAATAATTAAAAATATTGCTTCTTACTTGGCTCCCCCTGTATATTTTGATTAGATTATTTTTCTGCAATTAAGAAAAGGTATCCCCAATATTCACACAAAATTTCACTGAAATCAGGCAGATTAAAAAATAATTATTCGATTAGAAAAGGAGTATTGCTGTAGGTATATTTTAAATTGTATATAAGAGACGCAACTATTTGTTAACCGTGTTTTATCGTTCATCAGGATTTTATAATCATCAAAATGTTATACATATAATATGGACAAAGAATATCAATAACTTACAGCTCAATGGGATGGACATTATTAGACCATATTTAGAATAACACTTGTGTAGATAAATAAGCTATAGGTAGCACATATTAAAAACACAACTCAACAGTCTTTAAGGAGTCTTTCAGGTACCACACAGTATGAAAACAATAATAAAAACAACTAACTTGTCAGCAAAATGAATATATATTTAGTTATTCAGATAACATCGTTAAGCTGTAGGTCCATAGATTGAAAAAAAAGAAAATTATTTAGTGAAATTTTTCTGTCCCACTTTTCTTTTATGTTGAAACGATATATTGACGGTTTTCTGTATTTGGACTGCAGGGATCGAAAAAGAACCACACTCATTCAATTTCTTGGGCATTCAATTTCAATTTCTTGGACATAGAGATAATTATTCCTTCTGTTTTGATATTTATAGGATACTTACTCACACTGATACCATAACACGTAAAAATAGTGATAGTTCAAATATAATAAAAGGGTGTACCTTCCACTCACTTATACATAGGTTGAAATAGTTATTTTTATTTACAGAAAAAGGAATATGAAATACTTAAGATGTTATCGAGAAATAATGGGATGAAGGGTTTAAAGTTGATATACTAATATTGAAAAATAACTAAAATGTGTATTAGAACATTAAGAATGTAGATTAACAAAAATTAGTTTAAATTAACTTTGTAATTATATATGCAACTTTGTACGCGGTCTGGAACTTTATGCAGTTTGCAAAAATATGATTTTTGAATTTTTATATTTCCGCAAATTGCACAAAGTTCTGGACCGCGTACAAGGTTGCAAATGCATCAGGATAGATGTTTTCTAAATTTGCAAAACTTTTGTAATTATTTCGAGACCATCCTGCACGAAAAAATTACCACGAATTAAAAAAAATCATAAATAGACATGTTCCGGTCAACGGAAAAGGTTGCAAATTCATGCAACTGTTCGGTATATTTTTCCGAAGTATATATCAAGTTTGCAGAACTTCTAGAATTTTTTTGGTCAATTTATTAAAGAAAAACGTTAATTTTGAAGTTGATTGCAAATTGGATATGTGATATGGAATAATATATTCAATACTACTCCAAGTTTGCAGAACTTTTGGAATTTTTTTCACAAGCATACAGCAGAATTCAATGTTATTGCAATTTTAACAATGTTCATCACTTCGGAAAAGGTTGCAAAATGAGATTTGTTCCTTTCTCTATGTAGCATTCACTTGACCAAAGTTTAAAAACTTTTGGAATTATTGTTAAATTTTCGATTTTCAATGTCTCAACTGACTGGCCAAATTAGGGAATCTCCGATTGTACTCCCGATGAGCTTTTAATGCGTTGCTATCACAAAAACAGTGCACAAAAATAACGTCTGCCTATTCTTCGTTAGCAAACTACATGTTTAACAAAAAAACTAAACCAACATTTAAATTGATAAACAAATTTTTCTGTCACCAGGTCAGCTCACTTGTTTATTTGCAGGCTTACTGTAGTTTATGGAAGTGAATTGGTCGCATACAGAAACTTTAAAGTCAAATAATTCAGAAACGAAGCCTCATCGGCAAAAAAATTATATATATATATATATATATATATATATATATATATATATTATATATACTATATATATATATATATATATATATATATATATATATATATATATATATATATATATATATATATATATATATATATATATATATATATATAAAAATAATTATATTTATATATATATAGTAAAACGTAAATATTGGGAAATGCAGCTGGTACAATGAAAAACTCTTTAAAGTTGATCCAAGCTTTCAGAAATTTTATTGATTATTTCCATCTTCAGGGATTCTAAAAAAGTTTAAAAACAGTAGTAACAGTTGCAACTTATTGTAGATTTGAGCTCTTAATTGAGATGTTAAACATTTTTAAAAAACCATTACTACCATCACACATATATAGTGACCTCAGCAAAACATAAATTGACGCAAAATGGAAAAAATCTTACACACTCAGTAGTGAAATTATAGTTGTAACACATCCAAATTAACTTAAAAACTCCTAAAAATCATTTACATCATGTCAACTAAGTAAGAGTGAACCAGGAAAAACGGTTAAAGTATTTTGCAGGTTAGGAATAAATTCAAACATCAAACTTCATTTATCTCTGTCAACAATGCTCGATTGACACGTTCCATGTTCTAAGTAGGTCGGTAGGTGTACTCTGTTGCACGAAAAACCAGAACGACGAAAACAACTCCACAACCATCGTTATCCAGCATCCATCATTCATCATCGACCGGAGTGGTAGCTTGTGGACACCTTACATCCATTGTTAACAAAAATGCATATATTCCACTCAGATGGTCTATGTCAGCTCTCCTATTCATGCACATTTTTTCTTGAGCTATGAATGCCATTTCAAGAAAGGTTCGCTTTTTTGTATTGGATTCTGTTGCTAGAATTTTTGCTGATTGGTAATCCATTTAGTGATCCAGCCGGTTAACATGCTCCGCCAACTGTTTTTAATCTTTTTTAGAATCCCTGAAGATGGAAATAATCAATAAAATTTCCGAAAGCTTGGATCAACTTTAAAGAGTTTTTCATTGTACCAGCTGCATTCCCCAATATTTACGTTTTACTTCATACTGGTCAGCAACGAATTCCTATCCTCAATATATATATATATATATATATATATATATATATATATATATATATATATATATATATATATATACACATATATATACATATATATATATATATATATATATATATATATATATATATATATATATATATATAGTATATATATATATTATATATATATCATGGCGGCTCGTGAGGTTTTGGTTTGAGGAGGCTACAAGAGGTGTTTAAAAAATACACCATAGGCGAAAATTTTTAGGATTTCAAGGTCAACCGCCTTATAATTTAAAGAAAATCAAAGTAAAACAAGCACCCTAAGCTATCAATTTTGTTTTCACTTTCGAGTGTCTACCTTGAGACCTACAACTCCTATTTACAATATTCACAAAAAAACTTCTTCTCAGCCAATTAATCAATTCATCTATTCATCAATTTTTTTTTCTTTCACAAAATAGGTACCTACCTACTTAACGAATTTGTTAACAGCTGGTGAGAGCAAATATAAAAGTTATTATATATTTTTTGAAGATTAGCGGGAATCTCTGCGATCTTTAACGTTAGCAAAATGATCTATAATATCCTCATGAAATTTTTTGTCTTTCGCCAAAAGTTTACCAATTCCTTTTCAATAGACAACAAACTAATATTTTTTCAAACGATCCTGGCTCATTGAATTTCGTGAATAAGTTTTTAATTCTCTTAAGAGTGTGAAAAAGGAGCGCTCTACGGAAGCCGATGTCACCGGGATAGAAACAATTAGACATTAAGAGTTTATAAACTTGAGGTAAATCTTGATTCAAATCATTATCAAAAAGGTATTTAATAGTCCCCACATGATTTTCATTTTGCCCCAAAATTTCATTGTCATTATAAACAACACAACAGTTTACTTTTTATGACCACCTTATCAAAAAAAGCTGTATTTTTGACATAAATTTTTCCAAAAGGTTATCTGGAAAATTAGCCGAAAATCCGGTTAACAAATTTTTATTGAGTAAGTCGAAGAAATGCAGTTCTTTTTATTACAATTATATCTAAATTTAATTCAATATTTTTCAAACACTTCTTGTATGTTTAAATACATCGATACCAGTGCTCTCAGGCATTGTTTAGAAGTAACATTTAATTATGTAAAGAAATTATTATGATTTAATGAATAAAGGTGATTTCAAAAAAAATGCAGTTCTTTATCAAATCAGAGAACCTTATTTCTATTTGACCCCTAATAGTATCCAAAATTTCATAAAAATATTTTGCTTATAGTGAAGCTCCATATCTGCGTAACTGAATTTCTTTCGTTTTGGGCTAAATTGAGTCGTATCATCAGTAGTTTGAAATACAGAAAATAGTTTTTTAAAATAAACTTCTACACGAAATTCTGAAAATTTTTTCCAAAAGAAACTTGAGCCGATTTCGTGAGTAAATTAAATCTGAAACTTGTGCTCTAAGATTTGAAAAACTATTTCTGTTTGTTCAAAAATTAATTTAAAGATGTTTAAAAAATAATTTAAATTCCTTATCTTGTAAGTAAGATATTAATCCGCGTGCTGTATTTAAAGTTACTTTATCGTTGAAAAAATTCCTCACTTTCAACTAGGTGTAGAATTGAATCCTCAAATCCTAAGCAGCCCCAAACAGAGACATTTTTCACTAGTAAAAAGTAAACACTGCCAACAAAATTAATTTAATTTTTTACCTTGTGATTCGGTTTAGGAAAGGATGTCTTTCATAATTCCGTGAATTAAAACCGCGGTTTTGTTTTCTGTTTTCGCTGCACCAAATTGTTTAATTCAGAGGTAGGTCGCAATGTTTTTATTAAAACTTTTATCCTCATAACTTAGTACACTAAAGTTATGGGATAACAAATATTCCACTACAGTCACCATTGAAATTTTTGAAAATTAACTTCAGTAACCAAAAAAAATAAGTAACACGCCGGCCATTAGACAATACGATTTTCCAACGAGTTCGCTCGATGTCACGCGAAATTCTATAGTTTGATTGGTCGACATTGTATAAGATGGGTCGCGATCGGTGTTGCCATTTACATGTGTTTTGCTTTTCTATTGCAATGAAGTATTCATTCGGAGTATTTGCACCGTTGTTTGCTTTTCTGTGGCAGGCATAATGAACGTTGGAGAATATACCTTTCTAAGCCTCCGCAGCGTTGCCACTAATCTTGAAACTGAATGAATGCAGTAAATGTAAATACCTTCTATCTTAATTAATAAATTATATTATATAATGTAGGTTGAAAGGAAAGTAGGTGCATAAAATAATATGATTTTGATTAATATTGAATATGCTGAATGCTGGCTATTCAATATAATACTTTAGTGATACACGGAATATTATTGAGGAGGCTTAGCCTCCTTAGCCTCCTTTGACTAGCCGACCCCCTGATTATATATACTATATATATATATATATATATATATATATATATATATATATATATATATATATATATATTGTATACATATATATATATATATATATATATATATATATATATATATATATATATATATATATAATATATATATATATTATATATATATATATATATATATATTATATATATATATTATATATATATATATAATATATATATATATATATATATATATATATATAATATATATATATATATATATATATATATATATATATTTCCGCTACCCTCATATCTTTTGAATATGCAAAATATACTATATCGAAAAAATCAATTTAATATCTATACAAATAATATACATTTAATTCCCATATAATATATACTATAAACATAATAAGTCATATAGTATTATATAAAAAATATGTACTCCCGAAACCCATTCCGAAAAATATCACAGCTATTTACTATAATTTTATTATTTATAAAATTATGGACTGTTGGATGGAGCTAGGAAGAATTATGTTTTATATTTAGGTAGGTACGTTAAAGCTCTCGAATCTATTGCTAGTCAAATAAATATAGTTTTCCAATTTCATTTTTGTTACAGTCGTAATCCCATGCCATTCATCATTATATTGGCAAGGGCGTTTCGTCGTTTCCTCCAGGATCCCATTCCTTGTGCTTGAAACTGCAGTTGCTGATACCAAATCTTCGTTTGATCCTCATCTTCAGCCTGAAATATAATTGGCGTGATAATATTGAGCATATTTGGCTACAATTGATGAGATTAAGGAGATTTCAAAATCTGAATTGATAAGGCCGATACTTAATTGAATATGTCTGGTACACTAAACCATCTTCAGATACAAAATGTAGCTCTTAGTATCCTTTAATTAATTAATGGTTCTTTCAGAATGTTCAGTATCATTCTAATCAAATATTATTAGAAACATTAGTTAAACATAGTATTCTCGAAAATGAGAACGAAAAAAACAGCAAAACTCTATCACTACTATTTTTCCCCCCCATTATTTTACATAAAAATTGTCAACCTACTAAGTCAATTCAGAGGTGCTGAGAAGGTGAGCAAAACCTTACAAGTCACAAAAACAAGAAACTTTTGCATTAAAATGGCGGCAGTTGAGAAAAATAGTTGCAACCATGAAAAGGCACGTAAGAAATTTCAACCCTCTAATTCAATATGAAGGTGCTATGGAGGTGGACAAAATCTCAATACAAATTTCTACCTATCAATAGCGGCGGTATAAAAAAGGACTTGTACCTCCAAAAAGCATTTCTTTGACATGAACTCAATCCACTCAAAAAGTTTTAAACCTGTAATTAAATTCTCAGGGGGTTGGAGTTGAAAGAATCGTTCGGTTCTCTTACTCCCATACGCCCTCTAATATTCTTAAAATGGTAAATTTCGGATATTGGTTTATAATCAATTTACCCTCACTTTACCGCCACTCCCTTCCCCAAAGTTTACAGATGCCAAAATTTTGATGTATTGATGTAGCATCACCAATCGAAAATTCTATGTAAAAGTGTGTATTATATTGTATAACTCATTTTTATCCATACCAGAATTTGTCGCTTTTGTTTGACTATACGATTGCTTTAAGGGTTAATTATTATATAATCTCTAACTTCATTTATGAATACATCAGAATAGCCTGAGTATTA
>JARQZK010002601.1:0-16153 GCA_030704885.1 Cynegetis impunctata | reverse complement strand
AAATTAGGAAGTCACAAGAAGATTTTACAACTGTGATGTAATATCCTTATTCGCATGAAGCAGAAAATGGCACAGTATTTCATCATATTGGCAAAGTCAATGTGTAAAATTAGGAAGTCACAAGAAGAATTTACAACTGTAATATAATATCCTTATTCGCATGAAGCAGAAAATAGCGCAGTATTTCATCATATTGGCAAAGTCAATATGGAAAATTAGGAAGTCACAAGAAGAATTTACAACTGTAATGTAATATCCTTATTCGCATGAAGCAGAAAATAGCGCAGTATTTCATCATATTTCAAAGTCAAGGTGGAAAATTAGGAAGTCGCAAGAAGATTTTACAACTGTGATGTAATATCCTTATTCGCATGAAGCAGAAAATGGCACAGTATTTCATCATATTAGCAAAGTCAATGTGTAAAATTAGGAAGTCACAAGAAGAATTTACAACTGTAATATAATATCCTTATTCGCATGAAGCAGAAAATAGCGCAGTATTTCATCATATTGGCAAAGTCAATACGGAAAATTAGGAAGTCACAAGAAGAATTTACAACTGTAATGTAATATCCTTATTCGCATGAAGCAGAAAATAGCGCAGTATTTCATCATATTGGCAAAGTCAATGTGTAAAATTAGGAAGTCACAAGAAGATTTTACATTTGTAATGTAATATCCTTGTTCGCATGAGGCAGAAAAGAGCGCAGTATTTTATAATATTGGCAAAGTCAATATGGAAAATTAGGAAGTCACAAAAAGATTTCACAACTGTAATATAATATCAGTGTCACATAAAAATTACCTAAATTCAATGTTGAGAAATAGTGTTCTGTTCATTCTAATTCACAGATTGATAACTCTCTGAAAATGCATATAGATATGATTAAAGGCTCCAATGCTAGTGAATTCAACTACAGTAGGTACTGACAACACTGGAATATATTTCAGTGAAGAATAGTATTTTAGATAAGTGTGCTTCCAATAATTCACAACCGAGCCTATGTATCGAGAAGCTTAGAAAATTAATTTTATTGTATGTAATTAGACATCTAGTCAATACCTTTGAAATAGTTATTCACACTACATGAAAGGCAAATACTACTTCATAGAGAATGTAGTTGATGTCCACGCGGTAGCAAGGGTAGGCAAAATAGAACGAGACTACTCAAGAACACTTGTACCAAATGAATTCGTTTTTTGAATTATCTAATTTAAGCAATTCAACTGACACTGACAAAACATTCGTTTGAAAGCAAGCCAGTCTTGTCAATGGATTTTAAATCTGTCATGCTCATTTCACTTACCTCCCTAGCGAAATAAGTTATTACTTACATCCCTAGGGAGATAAGTTATTACTTACATTCCTAGGGAGGTAAGTAATACTTTCTTCCCTCAAATCAGCATCGTAATGGTGCACCTACTGAGTAGGGAGTAGACAAACAATAGTTTTTTGATATCACTTTCGCCATTTTTTATCTAGGCCAAGCTGCAGAGATTTTTTCATGTAAAAAGTGTTGGAAGAAAACCAGCTCCGCCATTGTTTGTAAAATAGTTCCACATGATATAGTGATATGTTTTTCACTCGACTTTATTATTTATATCTTTGTTATTAACAATTTTATGCAAAAAATCGCGTTTTTTTTTAGTTTTTTGCTTATAAAATTGAAACTATCAGAGTGATGGTGTCAATCGTGATGGTGTCAATAGACGAAATAAAATGAGAGGTCGGAGTAATCGTGATTATGTAAATAGACTTATTGTAGAAAATGAAAAGACGAAAAAAATGAGAGGTCGGACGACTCGATCAGACCCTTAGTCTAAGGGAAAATTGGAAAAAACCGGCCAAAATGCAGTTTTTTCAAAAATTTATAGCTCGGTTATTTTTTGAGTTGAAGCGTAGATCCTCCAGTTAGTATTATTTATCAATATAAACTTTATTTGTGCGAAGAGCAGGAAGTGTCCGCTGCATCGTTTTTGATCTGTGGCCATTTGAATATTTTACTATGCAATTTTCCAGCATACCTGAATGCGACAGGTATGGTCTGATTTCAATTTACAAAAAAGATTTTGAAAGTAGAATTCTCATAGTTCAAAACGTTCATCTTGGTTTTTCATGAACGGCCGAGAAATAACCGTCATGTTCAAAATACCGACGCTTTTGAATGTCCTTGCCTGCTGCTCTACCCCCACTCTTCAACTATTCTCACGCGCTCGGCCCTTTTTCGTCATGTTCAGCTTTATTTTTAACATATTTCTCAGCGGTTTCATGTAAAACCAAGATGAACGTTTTGGGCTATGAGATTTCTACTTTCAAAATCTTTTTTGTTAATTGAAATCGGACTATACCTGTTGCATTCTGGTCTGCTAGAAAATTGCATAGTAAAATATTCAAATGGTCACAGATCAAAAACTATGCATCGGACAGTTCCTGCTCTTCGCACAAATAAAGTTTATATTGATAAATAATACTAACCGAAGAATCTACGCTTGAAAAAACTGCATTTTGGTCGGTTTTTTCCAATTTTCGTCTTCTCATTTTCTACAATAAGTCTCCATCACGATTACTCTGATAGTTTCAATTTTATGAGCAAAAAACTAAAACTAACGAACGATTTTATAAAACAGACAGGATTTGATACCAGGACATATTTATATATATATATATATATATATATATATATATATATATATATATATATATATATAATTTCTTGATAATTATTAGCAATAACAGGCTGGTTGAATCTTAAAAAACTCGATTTTATGAAAAGTTGACGTTCACTACGACAATTCGTAGTTTTTTTCAAAACTTTTGAAAAAATTTGAATTTCCTTTGACATTAATTGATTTGAAAACATTTTGAATAGACAAAAGACTACTTTGTCTTGCTAAATTTTTTTTCCGAATGTGGTTGTTCTTTGTTATTTATTTACGTGCTTTCACAGTCTAATATCAACATTCAAAATTGTTATCATTAGATGGCAAGGGAAACCACAGAAACCTTTACCTACGTAATGTTTCGAAAATAAAACTATAGGGTACTATTTATCTAACAACAAAGAAATTAGTCGCAGGAAAATATTAAAAAAGTAGAGCAGAATTATCGCGTATAGAACGTTTATATGGAAGCAGCCGTTGACACGTGTTTCGGACTCTTTGTCCTCATCAGAACGGCGTAGCCAAAGCAATTGGATTGAAAATTTGGAGATGAAAATAGTACAACAAATAAAAACCTCTGCTACGGAAGACAATCACACCTTTGTGGACTATTGTTTGAACTCTCCGGTTTGGGAGATTTGGTCAAACTCTGCCACGGAGGCGATTAATGCCATCCCCGAGATCTCAGAACGAGTAAATAAACAATAATAAAGAAATTAGTCGCGGGAAAATATTAAATAAGTAGAGCAAAATTATTGGTATAGCCCGTTTATATGGAAGTAGCCGTTTTTAATAAAATTTTTATTTAGAATTTCAAATCTTTTAAAAAGGTACCTACTCACAATCTAGAACAATGTTTGAAACTCTCAGCTTAAGTTTGGGATCATTGCCATATTTTCAGCTTGCAATATTTAATTATTTATTCGCATTGTTGTTTTCCCGCGACTAATTTCTTTATTATTGTTTATTCACCCGTTCTGAGATCTCGCGGATGGCATTAATCGCCTCCGTGGCAGAGTTTGACCAAATCTCCCAAACCGGAGAGTTCAAACAATAGTCCACAAAGGTGTGTTTGTCTTCCGTAGCAGAGGTTTTTATTTGTTGTACTATTTTCATCTCCAAATTTTCAATCCAATGCTTTGCTACGCCGTTCTGATGAGGACCAAAGAGTCCGAAACATGTGTCAACGGCTGCTTCCATATAAACGTTCTATACCGATAATTCTGCTCTACTTTTTTAATATTTTCCTGCAACTAATTTCTTTGTTGTTAGATAAATAGTACCCTATTATTTTTATTTTCGAACATTACGTAGGTAAAGGTTTCTGTGGTTTCTCTTGCCATCTAATGATAACAATTTTGAATGTTGATATTAGACTGAATAGCACGTAATACATAACAAAGAACAACCACATTCGGAAAAAAATTTTAGCAAGACAAAGTAGTCTTTGTCTATTCAAATTTTTTCAAATCAATAAATGTCAAAGAAATTTCAATTTTTTCAAAAGTTTTGAAAAACTACGAATGTCGTAGTGAAACGTCAACTTTTCAATAAAATCGAGTTTTTTAAGATTCAACCAGCCTGTTATTGCTAATAATTATCAAGAAATTAAAAATAGATCACAGGCAACAACAATTCGAATAAATAATATATATATATATATATATATATATATATATATATATATATATATATATATATATATATATATATATATATATATATATATATATATATATATATTATTCTTCTTCTTTCTAGCCCTCATTCGTCCAATGTTGGAAAAAGACCTCCCTCATTCGTTTCCAGTTTTCCCGGTCCTGTGTGCTCTTTCTCCATCCCATTCCTGCTGATTGCTTGATATCGTCTGTCCATCTGGGCTGTGGTCGTCCTCTACCTCACTTAGCTTCCCATGGTCTCCAAAGCTGTATTTTTTTATTCCATCTTTTATCGGTCTGCCTCATAGTGTGACCGAAAAATCTCCATTTGAGTGAGGCTACGTGTTCTGCTACGTCCATTACTTTGGTTTTCTGTCTTATCCATTGTTTCCTTTTTGTCATTACCGGAAGAATACATTGGTTGAATATTTTACTGCGTGATTCTAACGGTATCTTTTAATTCTTTAATATATGTGATGTTTTTCCAAAAGCAGCCCATCCTAACCTAACCCTGCTGTTTATTTCTTCCGATTTTTTTTTGTTGATTTTTATCAATAAGTATTTCTTCGTCGCAGTTTGACATTGTTTTTGTTTTTGCCATATTCCTTTTCAAGCCCATCTTTTCCGATTCGTTCTTTAGGTCTCTAAACATTTCTCTTATGCCTTGAAGGTTATCGGATATAAGAACTATATCGTCTGCGAATCTTGAGTTGTTTAATGGTTCGCCGTTGATGTTTATTTCTTTGTTTTCCCAATTCACTTTTTTAAAGATATCTTCTAGAGCTGTAATGAATAGTTTTGGGCTGATTGTATCCCCTTGTCTGACCCCTCGCTCGATAGGAATTGGATTTGTTTCTTGGTGTAGTTTTATTGTACAGCTGGCCTTTTCATATATATTGTGTAACAGATTGATGTATCTAGAGTCAATTCGGCTATTTTGTAGGCTTCTGGCGATCGCCCATCTTTCTATTGTATCGAAAGCATTTTCGTCATCAACAAGTATATGATACAAGGGTGAATTATACTCATTAGCCTTTTTAATTAGGGTTCTAATGGTTAGAAGGTGGTCATTTGTAGAGTTTCCACCACGAAATCCAGCTTGTTCTACAGTTTGATGGTAATCTAGTTTTTTCTCCAGCCTGTTTGTTATGATTTTTGTGAGGAGTTTATATAGCTGCGATAGGAGGGTTATTGGACGATAATTTTCTAGCAGTTTTCTATCGCCTTTTTCGAAAAGTAGCACAGTCTTCGCTATATTCCACTCCGATGGTATTTGCCCTTGATGCAAGCATTTATTGAATAATATTTTGAGGGATGTCATTAGCGTTTTGTCTTTATTATATATATATATATATATATATATATATATATATATAATATAGTGTATTTATTCAATTATATGGTATATATTGGCATCTATCACGTCCCCTATCAAACCAAAAGAGCTGACATTTGAGATAGATTGTTTCTTAATGCACTAAAAGACTATGCAAGTTTGGCTAGGGTTATGGCGAAATAGACGAAAATTCACCCGAAATTCATTCTCCTAGGGTTTCCTGGAGGCTGCATGGGTCTGAAGAAACTGGAGGGGTTTTTGCAACCCCAATTTTCCTCCAAATTGAGTTAGAGTAGGCTGAGTGGCTGCTGAGGATGTTCCTTTCGGTAGTATGAACTCTTTTTCTGATCGATGCCATTTTTATGATTTATCATGTTTTCGTGGTTTTTGAAGATTTGCGTATCTCCACAGCTATACTAGATTGAGTTGAAAGGTTGAAATTTCTAGACTGAGTTAGTATTGAGGATGGGTACAGTAGTAGTTTCAACTACTCAACTGCTGCCATTGTGATTTAGACATTTCATGATTTATGGTGGCATTTGAACATTCGCGAAACTCCATACCCTTTGCTAATTGACTTGATGGATTTAAATTTGGTACTTTGATTGAGTTAATGTTAAGGAAGTACACACAATTTCAAATTTTTTCATTCATCTCTGTTTCTCTCTGTGGAATTTTCCCATATCAATAAGAAGGCAAAAAAATTATATGTGAATTCAGTTGATGTTTGGCAGATGCTAATTCAAGATTTCAAATGTTTTTTATGTGAAAACTTTATAAATAAATAAATAAATAATAAATAAATTTTATTCGTACGTTGGCTAAAACACATAAACTTCAGTCTCTCCAAATTGAATCAAGGGGTTAAGAATTTGTATGCAGAAAAAACAAAAATTAGGGGAAAATACTACCTCAGTAACGAGCCCTGCTTCTCACGCGTTTTTTTTTCAAACTGTGTTAACTAGCGAAGAATGCTAGATTGCATTACTGTATTTTTGATTTGTCACAGTCGATTCATAATCAATATTGAGGAGGTCCGAATGGCAACTAAATAGCTTTATATCCTTTCAGTATTTTGTGCAGATCTGCTAACACTACTGCTCTAAGGATGCATTTAACAACCAAGTGGTAGGAACTCAAATATCTATTATTTGATCAATTTCGATCTGCCATTAAGCTCTTCTAATATATATATATATATATATATATATATATATATATATATATATATATATATATATTTATATGAAATACATAAAATGTAAATACTGGCTTTCACCAAAACATTAATGAAGTTATAGACAGATACGACTTATTATCAGAGTATTGACAACCAAATCCTACAGTACCGAGCATGGCATGAAAAACAAGAGATGAAACTAGATTATTCTGATGTATTAGCTGGTGAAGTTATTACGGCTTAAGATTTTTCCATTTCCCACACAAATCGAAAATCTATGGTTAAACAAAAAATGTTGTAGCATCTGAAAAATCTGTTTTACGGAAATGGCGTACAGCAGTGAGATCTGAAATTATATAAGTTCACTCATATTTCCACTACTTATCCACTCACATAAAACGGAGTTTAAGACAGTTATTTTTCTTTCTTCGAAAAAGCGAAGAATACAAAATATTTGGAAAGTAGTTTCGATTCTAGAATGCATTAAAATGTTTCAGAGGTTATTAGATTTCCCTTAAATTAAGTTCTTCTATATGGAACTTTTATGACTAAGAGTATCTGAAAAGTTTATGATTTTGTATTCCATTGAAGATGGATTTACTATATAGTCCATGAAATACTTCTCTTTTGGCCATGAAATGTGTTTTCACATTAACTGCCAAGTGACTCATTTTTTATATGCCTATTAGCTGTGTGAATATATAATATTCTTGTTAATTTAAATAATCTCTTCAACGGATTATAAAACTAACTGCAATTATAACAATAATCGAATTAATGTGTATGATGTAGAACAAGAATAGGATTAGGTACATATATGAATATACATAACTGAATTCAATGATTAGTTAAAACAGTGTTCAGTCTTATTTCACTGACTTCATTTTTTTCTTACCTTCGAAGTCTTTTTCATCGAATCCCAATAATTTCTGTGCTCCTGGATCTCTAGATGCTTCATCTTGACTATGATTTTCCATAGTTCCAGAACGGAAACTGAAAAAAAACAAATGATTGTGAGTAGCCGAGTAGATTGTTATAATATAATTTTTATTTATAGTTATTAACGTAACAAGGCTGATATGTAGCAAATAACGAATGAGGTTGGATATTGTCTATAACTAACCGAATCCGTTATTTGCGTATAGGCCGTGTGGCGTTAAAGACTTTTCGTAATCCCGTTGAAAGATTATATTTTGATTCCGAAGAAAGAAATATTATACTCTCACCATAAATTTAATGAAGGCTTCTCTGCTACCTCAGGAGCTACTAAGGTGATTTCCACGTCAAGATAGTCCGATTGAAGTGGTTAATGTTAATATCTCTCAAATTGGTCTTTTCTTTATGGAAAATCGTAGAATCATCAGATATTATTTCATGTTAATTACTTTAGCAATGATCTGACTTGTATACTCACTACACTCATATTATTATGAAGAGAACGAGTCCCAACGTCGTGCACTCTGTTGTCCAATGGAAAGAGTTTGAACAATTTTATAAACGAACGTCAGTTTTTGTGTTCTCAACGTTCGCGCTCTAACGGAACGACCATGGATGAAAAATTGTGATGAAAATTGGAGGAAACAAAAATCGAATTCCTTTAGAAATATTGGTTGAATCATGTGCAGTGCAGCGAGTGTTGATTAACTGCCGAAAATAACTCAAGAGCGATATCAAAAAGAATATGAAAATTTAAAAAGTTCATTCTCCCAACTCGCTGTGGACCAAGATTTCAATGTTGTTATTGTAAGCAGAATGATGTTTTGAAATAAATATTTGAACAAGTGATTTCTTAACGGCCGCCGGCCGTTAACACTAACTTTTCAATTGTCATCTGAGTACCGTTAAATCAAAATAAAAGTATGGGATTACGAAAATACATTAACGGAAAACGAATGACTAAAAGTTTAAGAGATACTGAAATATACAGAAGAATTATAAGCATTTAAATTTTCAATATAACAGTAATTCAGAATATTCAACTAAATGCTTAATCTAACTCTAATGTTTCCGGATCTTAATTGAGCTTAACATTAATATCCGGAATCACTGAAAGAAAGCAATAAATGAATAGTAGTATTTCAGTAAGTAAGTATAGCTATAACTATTTGATTAAAATATATTATTTCTGAAAAAGAACACAATAGTCAGAAGTACCATAAGAGATACCATTCTTTCTCATATTCACGGAATGTCTTCACTAAAATGATCTGCACTTATTCCTGAATATTCCATTAATTGGCTATCACTAATACAAAAAATTCATTCACTCACAGCAGTTACTATTGTCGAATTATATAGGTGCACCCAACTTATGACCAAATTTTTACTATAGATGTCTGAATTTCCCTTTCCCTATCAACGACTGGCCGGTAATAACATTTAAAAATTTTTCTCTGATAGTCGGCAAGAGAATTCTTGCGTTTTAAATTGTTTTAGAATTATTCAGTCTGGGGCGTTAGTGATGCCTGAGGCCGATTGAGTCGACTAACTCCGAAAATAAAAAAAAAAACATTTATTGCCCAAACAGGTACAAGAACCCACTTACAGGACAGCGTTTCATAATGTATATCATGCAAACTGTGAACAAGAACTAAAATCTAAGAACTAAAAAAAAACCAAAAAATACAATGTTTTAATATTTTAACCGAGTCATTTCAATAATCATAGAAAAAAAAAAACAACAATGTAAAGAAACGCAATAACATATTCAAGAATGAAATACATGTACGAACAGAGAGGAGTACCTTTATTTCACATAAGCTTCATTAATCTCTGAGAGTTATGATAATATTTTTTTATCTCTTTTTTAAATACTCCAATGGATGTTGAAAATAGATCAATTTTTTCGCATATCTGATTGAACTTTTTGCACATCGAATAAATTGGAGATTTCGATAGTAATATTCGTTATTGGAGTAGGTAAATAGAAACAAAGTGAACCTCTACTGTTCAAACGAGGTTATATTAAAGCTAAGCTGAGACAATAACTCTGGACAAATCAGTCAAATAGATATTTGTGAGCTTATAGACAAATATGCAAGAGTGGTAAATTCTAACGGTCCTCGAAATATAACAGGGAAAATCTTTTTTAATAATAAATTATTATTTAAACCTTGTTCTGGATAAATTCCATCATTCTAAACGCAATATATTATTCAAGAATCTTCGTTTGAATTGATTCGAGCAGATGAATGTGCTTAAGGTAAATAGGCGACCAAATCAGCGATCCATATTTCTAAGCGTGTTCTCACATATGAGTTTGAAAGAGAGCAATAAGACTATCTACGTTTTTGAAGTCCTTGCAGTTTCTAAAAATCAACCCAAGCATTCCCTTTGCTGCCGATGCAGTTTTAATAATGTGCGTTGAGAACTCAATTTGGGAGTCAAAATGAATACCAAGATCATTTATTACATCACATGCCGATCCAAAAAAAATTTGATTTATTGAGTAAAATGTATTCCACTGGTTTGATTTTTAGAGTATAGGTAGAATAGTGACATTTTTTGAATATTTAAGGGTAATTTATTTGTTTCACACCAAAAATGCTAGACGGTCAATATCACTTGGAGCAAACTCACAAGTCACTCTGAGACTCAATGACCCTAAATATTTTCAAATCATCCGCAAACAAAAGAATGCCACTTGCTATACTTTCACCTATATCATTCACAAATAATGAAAACAGAAGTGGGGCCAAATTGCTCCCCTGAGGTGCCCCGCTGGTAGAAATGAAACATTCCGATCTATGACCACGGTACTCAACATATTGTGACCGATTACTGAGGTATGATTGAAAGAAGTTTAGCAGTTTGTTATCAAAACTATAATATTTTTTTGAAAGCATATGTCAATAAACATGATGCAAATTTTATTTGGGATGAAATGCAATTTTGAAAGATCGGTAAAACAGGCATATTATTAAGGAACGAAAATATTAAACCTACATTTTTTTAGCGTTAAGTAAGTCAATGATATCTAATAATTAATTAATCAATTTTCATTATTTCTTACGAATAATTTTGTGACCAGGAGGAATATCAGCTATGGAAAAGAACTAATGCACATAATCCTACGCAAAACACAAATAAATCCTATCTTTTTGCATTTTTCATCGGTAGAACTTATTACATCAGCAGTCGCACAAACGGAAAACATACAAGTGTATGAATCAAGTGGAATTTGATTCGAAGGAGCTATTAATTTTTAACTGCTTAACAAGGATTATGACCATTTCCTTGAGTAAATATTACTCACAGTTGAAAAGGATGATTTGGTAAAAAATGAAACAATTATAAGCCACATCTCTTTGAGGAAGTGACGAGGCGTAGGGATAAGAATCAAGACATTTTAAAATTAATTTTTTAAGACAACAAAAATTCCTCTTTCAGATTTAGGTGCAGATTGAATAATGTTTGCGGCGAAAACCATATTAGGCAGGTACTTTTATTTGAAAAATATATTTGGATTTCTATCGATTTTTTCTTAATTAAACAATGTGTAGCATAATGAGCAATAAGATTTTTTTTTTAGTCGTATTTTTCTCGGCAATAATAGACCTATGCAGTTTTAGACCTCGCCGAAAACTATTTTAGGGATTTTTTTCAATGTCTACCAATATTTCGGTAAATTCAAACCTTGGTAATGAAGTGGCGGGGAATTGCGTAAGACTTATATAGTCCAGTCAATGACCATTTTCCCGTGTATTTATCCCATACAGCACCGATTTGTATGAAAATTTGAATTAAGTTTCTACTTACCATCTTTTTCAAAGTCTACCCTGTGCCAGGGGTTGCTTTCTTCCTGGGGGTGCATGCCACCCCTTTTTGGGGAAGAAAAATTGAAATTGTCGGTTTTCAGGCAAAACAACCACGTTTTTAGATTCTTTTTCGCGAATAACTGAAAAAATATGCATTCTATCGGAAAAAATTTAGAAAACAAATTTATAGCTATAAAAAACAAAGAAAATCGTGTATTTTTGATGTATGCAGACCCAATACAAACGGAATTATTGCTTGTTGAAAGTTGACTGGTATTTTTAATCGCCAAAATGGAAAGTTTTTACGTACAATAACCAAAAACCAACGCATTTTTCGAAAATTCATAAAACTTTTTTTAAAGTCCTTTAAGAAAACGTTATTTTTATTTTTTAAAGAAGTTCCTAGTATCAAAACTAAGCGAGTTATAAAGAGAATAATGTCGATTCCTATTTTTTCGTTGGAAAAAAATAGGGAAAATTTCACCCTTTCTTCCACCCTATTTGAAAAAAATCGTTGCCACTTTACAATTAACATTATTCATGTTTTTATAAGACGTTCTGAGTGTTTGACCAGTTTGAAGTACTTCTTTTTGAAAAAAATTGAGTTTGAAGAGAGAAAATCATTTTTGTAATTTAGCGAAAAATCGCTTTTTCTTCAAAATAACTCAAAAACTATTGATGATACGCAAAATTTTATGGAATACGAAATTGTATGTTTTTCTTATTTGCAAATGCTGGCGTTTAATTTTTTTTTATAGGATGAAAATTAAGTAAGATATGGCCATTTAAAGCTTGCGTGTAATCGCGCAAAGTACATTTTTTAGCCCTTTCAGCATGAACCCCTTCAAAAATAAGATCTAAAAAAAAATTTATTTAGATGAGCTTATAGCTCTTAAAAAATTCACAAAATGCTTTTTTGAAGGACTTGAGTGGAGGAAAACCAAAAGCACCTTTTTGTAGAAATTAGAATATGTATATTAGTATATTGATGAGTACTCATAGTGGTAAATTCCAATCAACTTTCGAAAATCAATAATTCTGTTTGTATTGGGTCAGAATACATCATAAATACACGATTTTCTTTGTTTTTTATAAGCTATAATTTTGCTCTCTACAGGTTTTTCGATTGAATGCATATTTTCACAGTTATTCGCGAAAAAGAATCTTAAAATGTGTTTTTTTTGCCTGAAAACCGACAATTTCAGCCGCGAATAAGTCGGAAAGTATTGACTTCCAGAAAAAAATTCATAAAACAAAAGTTGCTTAGAATTAATCAATTCATCGATTTCCGTACTTATTTTCAATGAAAAACTTTTCATCCCCAATAAGGGGTGGCATCTACCCCCAGAGAAAAAGCAACCCCAGGCACAGGGTAGACTTTGAACAAGATGGTAAGTAGAATTTCAATTCAAATTTTAATACAAATCGGTGCTGTATGGGATAAATACACAGTTAATACTTTTTTTACCGTCATTGACTGGACTAATAGGGCTTTTTGGAAGGCGCATAGTGTTGGAAAGTTGAAAATTTGTACCTGGATTGAGTGGAAGACAAGGTTGTGCTTTTTAGCGGTATAAAATTTTCTCTACAATCGCCTCTAGTTTTAGATAAAAATTTCTTGTTTTCAGTTTTATCGTATTTCTGCATATGCGAACGTACACAGATCACCCAGATTTACATTGATGTTTAAAATTTCTTATGTGGATTGATTTGTTGTAAAAAAGTGGATACCTAGCGGTTTCAACTATTTTCCCAAACCGCCGCCATTTGAATGTAGAATTTCATTCAATTCCTATGTTAAATTTTTTTGATGATGTTTGAGAATTGCGGATCTCTACAGCCACTCGAAATTCAGTTAAAATACTGAAAGTTTGTTGGTGAATTAGGTTGAGAATTGAGAAGTGATATTTGAGGATTTTATTTTTTTTCTCCGCCGAATTTTTTTGTTTAAATTTAATACATTTTTGCAGGTATTCAAGCTTTGTGCAGCTTTTCAGCCACTTCGAATTGACCTATGGGGTTGAGAATTTGTATGTAAAATAGAACAAAAATGAAGGGAATATACGAACTTAGTGAAGCAGCTGTGCCGTTCAAGAATTTTTTAGTCATATTTCTCCCTAAAATAATAGACTATTGCACTGTATCGGAAGTGTACAGTCTAGGCGGTGGAGTAGTTCTTATATACGTTTTCATATCCACGATTTCCTGAATTTTTTTGATGTTTGGTATATATATACAGGGTGTCCCGTAAATAACACGCCAGAGTGACACTGGAGGTAGTTTGGCTTCAGGTCAATCAGATAACATCAACATGACCCTAGTAAAAGTTTTCTGGTTTTCGAGATATTGACAGTCTTATGTTTTTTTGAAAAATCCATACTTTTTGGTCCTTTTCTCGCCTGTTTTGAATATAAATAAGTTCTAACTCATGGTTTTTTTTCTTGTGCTATCATCAATATATGGTTGAGACAATCGACCTATCATTTTATTAAAAACTAGCTCGCTAAACTCAAAAAAAATCAAGTTGTTTCAATTTAATTTGAATCCTAAAACCTTAAGTAAAGTTTGGCTATCTACTGTGAAAAAATATTGAACCAGACAGAATCAGCAAATGATCTTAGAAACTAGCCTATTTAATGCTCTCTCGAAAACGGTATAACATTTGTGGTTATTTTCTTTCAAAAGTCTAAAAATTAAGTCGTGCTACTTGCGAAATACACTGCGCCGCAAATTTAATGTATACATTAAATATTTCCTAAGTTTTGACTGAATATTTTCTTAGGCGGTGATCCGATTTGAATAAATTTTTCACCAAATTGAAGCTACGTTCTTTGCGAAAATGCAATATTTATAAGATGTTAAAAAAAATGAATAAACTTATTGTACAGGGTGTTTGAATAGCGACATGTTTTCTTCGTCCAAGTTTACATCCTCCTGCGGGCAATATCAGGTAGCTCAGGCAGAAAAAAAATAGACGGTGTTATAATCGCATGTCTTCTGAGTAATTTGTTTCAATAGTCTGTTTATCTCGAGACACTCGAAAGATATTCATGTTTTTATAAACGCTCACACTTTTCAAACGAAATTTTTTAAAACTTTTTTGTTTGAAAAGTGTGAGTGGTTATAAAAACATGAATATCTTTCAAGTGGCTCAAGATAAACAGACGATTGAAAAAAAATTACTCAGAAGACATGCGATTATAACACCGTCTATTTTTTTTTGCCTGAGCTAGGACGAAAAAACATGTCGCTATTCAAACACCCTGTACAATAAGTTTATTCATTTTTTTTATCATCTTATAACTATTACATTTCCTCAAAAAACGGAGCTACTATTTGGTGAAAAATTCATTCAAATCGGATCACCGCCTGAGAAAATATTCAGTCAAAACTTAGGAAATATTTAAAGTATGCGTTAAATTTACGGCGCAGTGTATTTCGCAAGTAGCACGACTTCAATGACAAAAATTGGAATTTTCAGACTTTTGAAAGAAAAAAACCACGAATGTTATACCGTTTTCGAAAGAGCATTGAATAGGCTAGTTTTTAAGATCATTTAATGATTTTGTCTGGTACAATATTTTTTCACAGTAAATAGTCAAACTTTACTTAGGTTTTCGGATTTAAATTAAATTGAAACAACTTGATTTTTTTTGAGGTTAGCGAGATAGTTTTTGATGAAATGATAGGTCGATTGTCTCAACCATATATTTATGATAGCACAAGAAAAAAAAACCATGAGTTAGAACTTATGACCAAAAAGTATAGGTTTTTGAAAAAAACATAAGAATGGCAATATCTCGAAAACCAGAAAACTTTTACTGAGGTCATGTTGATGTTATCTGATTGACCTGAAGCCAATCTACCTCCAGTGTCACTCTGGCGTGTTATTTACGGGACACCCTATATATATACTAATATATATATATAGATATATATATATATTATATATATATATATATATATATATATATATATATATGTAAATATATATTTATATATATATATATATATATATATATATATATATATAATATATATATATATATATCATATATATATACCAAACATCGAAAAATTTTCAATTTTCAAAATTATTTTGAAGAAAATTGCACTTCCGGTTTTGCCGGAAGTGATATCAACTTTGTTATTTCAAATGGAATGCCGTGTATATTTTTTGATTTTCGAATTTCTTATGTAATTTATAATAAATTTGTCATAACATTCTTTCATACCTAAAATGAAAGTGTTTCGAGTTATTAATTTTTTTCCCTAAAATTTTGGACAGTTGCGTCTTCAACAAAAATAGGCTATAACTTCTTTGTTAGTAGGTCTATTGGTATGCGGTTTAGATTTTTGTAACCTTGAAACAGTGTTTTCATTTATTCCTTCTCAAAATTTTCTATATTTCTAACTTATTACTTGATAAAATCTAGCGTGAAGTTGAAATTTCAAACGTTATTAACTTTCTCATTTCTAATGGAATGCTATGTATATTTTTGCATTTTTAAATTTGCTATTCAATTACCTTTCGATTTGTATAACCATTCCCTATAACAAA
>JARQZK010002600.1:0-16187 GCA_030704885.1 Cynegetis impunctata | reverse complement strand
GAGATTTGTAGATGATTGCATAACATCAATAAAACCTGAACATATTGAAGATTATTAAAGGCCTTCAACTCAATACCATAATAGATTGCAATTTACAAAAGAAGTAGAAGAAAACAACAAAATAAATTTCTTAGATATGACTTTAATTAGAAGAGAAGATGGTTCAATTATCACAGATTGGTACAAACAAAAAGACTTGGTCGGAAAGATACCTTAATTACAATTCACTCGTACCATGAAATATAAGAAAAGTGTTGTTGAATTCTATCACAGATAGAGCAGTTAAACTATCCAAACCCTGAGTTAAGACCTAAAAATATAAGAAAAATTAAAGAAGTATTAGACAAGAACGATTATCCAAAAAAATTTTACGAAAAGCCAATTATTAAAAAAAGAATACAACAAATTTATAACCAAAAGAATAGCCAAAAATCAGAAAAATGTCGATTTGGACATAAAATACGTGGGAATGGAATTCATACCAGAAATATCTTACAAAATAAGTAACGTCCTGAAGAAGTACAATATAAAAAATAAGCCACAAACCTAATAAAATAACTGGCTCGTTATATACAAAAAATGAAACCAAAAATAGAACGACAAAACGAAACACATACGATCTATTCAATAGATTGTATTGACTGTGATACGTGTTATATAGGTAACACAAAACAGTATTTGAACAGAAGATTATACGAACATGAATACTCTATACGAACAAACAAAAAAACAAACGCGCTGGCAAAACATGCAATTGGAACAACTGCATTCGTTTGATTTCAAAAATACGAAAATTATTGGAAGAGAAAAACAACAACAAAAAAAGAAACATAATGGAAATGAATAGCCATCCAAAGAGAAGAAAAAACAACATTAAACTCAAGAGCTGACATTGAAAACTTCGGAAGAATATTCCATAACATCATTCACCGAGAAAACCGAGAAAACCGAGAAAATACGAATTAAGAGGAGGAGTTAATCACGTGAGATAACCAGTATGACATCGACGACCTTGCTGTGTAATAAAGAGACTTTTAAATATTGAATTAATTGTGAAATTGTTTTGAAAATGACTAGTAGTCGAAACGCGTAAACTATAGTGTATTTTAATGAATAGTAAATGTTTTATGCAAATAGTTATTAAATGTTGACATTAACCTAGTGAAATAAACCCTGTATATATATATATATATATATATATATATATATATATATATATAAAGATGATAATAATCATAGTAAAATCAAGTTTGGTTAACTTGTTTGAATATATAACATGAAATTAATCATTCATTAAATTGCTAACTATGAGAACTGTTTCAT
Organism: Cynegetis impunctata; assembly: GCA_030704885.1. Lineage (NCBI taxonomy): Eukaryota > Metazoa > Arthropoda > Insecta > Coleoptera > Coccinellidae > Cynegetis > Cynegetis impunctata. The sequence continues at coordinate 14,864 of JARQZK010002600.1, read as the reverse complement.
TCGAAATTTGATTTATAAGAGTGAATTTGTTTCAGAAAATGGAGTTAATTAAATATCTGGTAATATATCGGCAGTGTTCAGGACATATTGAATCATGAATTAAATTATAATTGTGAAAGATATTATACAGATTTTCAGTTATGGTACTGAATATATATATATATATATATATATATTTATATATATATATATTTAAATATATATATATATATATATATATATATATATATATATATATATATATATATATATATATATATATATATACGTATGTTTGATAAAATTTTTTGCAGGTGCGGGATATTAATTTTTCCTCGATTTTTCACCAGTGACAAATGTTTGAAAGTGGAATGTCAAATTTACTGAAAGTTTGTTAACGTGTCTTCACGAAATTTTCAACTGTGTGGAAATATTTTCGGTCCTCAAATGTTTAGACTAATTGTTAACGTGTTTTAGAAAATTCTATCGTTTATTTTACAACGCTTGATCAGTTTGTAACCCAAAAAAATATAGTCAACAGGAAAAAGGACATATTCGAAAAATAACTTTGCTATTCCGAAAATATATCAATAATCACGTCAAGTTAATGTTCATTTCAATAACTTTCCTCAATCTTCGATTTATTCAAAAAAAAATCCTCAATTCATTCAAAAAACATTATTTTTATTGGAATTGAAAAAATATTGATTTTAGTGTGTATCAGATTATTTCAAACTAAAAGATTGTTTTCACGTATTTCAAATATTCATTTAGCGAGTTCTTATGCATATTTTAACAAAATATTTCTAAATACTCTTATTTATACTGGTTCAACTCATAGACTTATATATATTTTTGAATAATTGTATCCCAACTATATCAAAGTGTGAATAAAACATGATCATATGAATAAAACATTTAAAAAAATAGCTATGAAAAAATTACTCACAACAATGAACACTAGAAAATCTATCGTCGTTTTTCTCCATTTCAGAATATAAAAATAGGGAAAATTGAAAAATTAAAACACCTGATCAAGTCGCTTATTGAAAAACGAATAGATGACGTGGGTATAAAAGCGAGAAGTGCATTCTTACTGCATCAGGTATTAAATATTAAACGACTCCCTCCTCCAATTCGTCTAAAATATTATTTGATTTACCTTATACTGAAAATAATTTTAATCTTAAAAACTCTATCGCAGCGAGCTGCATTAGCAACGAGCTGCATTAGAAAAGCAGGTTTTCATAACGTATCCAGTTTGAAAAATCTATTCATTCATTCATGATTTTTATACCAAATCCAGAAAAAATGCCCTCTAATGTGTAAACAATACTTACTTCCTCCCCGAGGGGTCAATCCCCCAACCCAACTTTTAACCCTATTGATACAAAATTGCGCTCTTTATCGCGCGAACAAGATTTATTTTCTCTTCCGGAGGTCAAACAATCCATATAGAAATGAATACCATCCAAGATATAGTACGAAGCTACCTACAAAGTTTCAACCCTATGGTTTCAAAATTGCGCATTCTATCGTGTAAACAAGATTTATTTCCTCCTCTGGGGGGTCAATCCCCAAACCAATTCGAACCAACAACAATCCTATTCAAGACATCATACGAAACTACCTATTCACAAACTTTCAACCCTAGTGCTTCAAAATTGCGCCCTTTATCGTGTAGACAACGCTAAAATACATACATATATATATATATATATATATATATATATATATATATATATATATATATATATATATATATTTGAATTATTGTTGCCTGTGAAATATTTCTAATCTCTTGATAATTATTAGCAATAACAGGCTTGTTGAATCTTAAAAATCTCGATTTTATTAAAAAGTTGACGTTTCGCCACGACATTCGTGGCTTTATCAAAACTTTTGAAAAAATTGGAATTTCTTCGACATTTATTGATTTGAAAAATTTGAATAGAAACATACTACTATGTTTCACTAAAATTTTTTCGGCTGTGGCCGTTCTTTGTTATTTATTACGTGCTATTCAGTCCAATATTAACATTCAAATTTGTTATCATTAGATGGCAAGGGAAACCACAGAAACCTTTACCCACGTAATGTACAAAATAGGTTTAAAATATTTGATTGTTGTCTTTGAAAAGACATTACTTGTGATTTTGGAGATCACATGTTCTAAACTATACTTTCTTTCTAGAAAAATTGAAAATTCTAGATGTTTAGATTTTGTCTAAGAAGATGAGTTGTTGTGGTTGGAGTTTGTTTGTTGAATTATTTTGTTTTGATTTATATTGTTTCTTAGAAAAATTAAAGAATTAAATCTGCGTATATTGAACTCAAATGTTTGATATCTGTTCTATCATTTACGACTTTATTCAAATTTTTTTGAATATGTAACATTTCTAAAATTTCTCTGCGTTTTTGATCTTTTTCTATTTCTAAAATTTTTGTGCTATTAAAGTTGAAAGTATGATTCTCATTATTTTCATGTTTTATTAGTGCTGTGGTTTGTGTTCTGGTATATTTGTGTGCTTTTAATCTTTCTTCTAAATGTTGAAAAGTTTGTCCTATATATGATTTATTACAATTATTACAGGGTATACTATAAACCACATGAGATTTTTGCAGAAGAGGTGTTTTACTTTTTAATTTAGAATATATTTGTTTAATTTGATTTTGTGCGGTGTGGGCTACTTTAATATCGTGTGGATTCAAAATTTATGAAATTTATATAGACAAAGCAATTAAACTTACTTCACCTACACACAGACATGAAACATTACAAGATGTCCATAAATTACTCATAAACAACGATTACCCAATAAAACTTATACAGAAAATCACTAAAAATAGAATTCATAAACTGTACAACACATTAGAAACATCAAAAAAAGAAAATATTAACAAAAAATTAATTCCTCTTCCATATATTCCTCATTTAAGTAATAAAATTTCACAAATTTTAAATCCACACGATATTAAAGTAGCCCACACCGCACAAAATCAAATTAAACAAATATATTCTAAATTAAAAAGTGAAACACCTGTTCTGCAAAAATCTCATGTGGTTTATAGTATACCCTGTGATAATTGTAATAAATCATATATAGGACAAACTTTCAAAATTTCGAAGAAAGATTAAAAGCACACAAATATACCAGAACACAAACCACAGCACTAATAAAATATAAAAACAATGAGAATCATACTTTCAACTTTAATAGCACAAAAATTTTAGAAATAGAAAAAGATCAAAAACGCAGAGAAATTTTAGAAATGTTACATATTCAAACTAATTTAAATGAAGTCGTAAATGATAGAACAGATATCAAACATTTGAGTTCAATATACGCAGATTTAATTCTTTAATTTTTCTAAGAAACAATATAAATCAAAACAAAATAATTCAACGAACAAACTCTAACCACAACAACCCATCTTCTTAGACAAAACCTAAACATCTAGAATTTTCAATTTTTCTAGAAAGAAAGTATAGTTTAGAACATGTGATCTCCAAAATCACAAGTAATGTCTTTTCAAAGACAACAATCAAATATTTTAAACCTATTTTGTACATTACGTGGGTGAAGGTTTCTGTGGTTCCCTTCCCATCTAATATCAACAGACCTGTCTGTTGATATTGGACTAAATAGCACGTAATTAATAACTGAAGACGGCCACAGCCGCAATGAGAAATTTTTGAAAAAAAGATAAATAGTACCCTATTATTATTATTCTTTGACTCTTCAAAATCAAAATAATTTGAACCTTTTTCGAACATTACGTGGGTAAAGGTTTCTTTGGTTTCCCTTACCATCTAATAATAACAAATTTGAATGTTAATATTGGACTGAATAGCACGTAATAAATAACAAAGAACGGCCACAGCCGAAAAAATTTTAGTGAAACATAGTAGTATGTTTCTATTCAAATTTTTCAAATCAATAAATGTCAAAGAAATTTCTATTTATTCAAAAGTTTTGATAAAGCCACGAATGTCGTGACGAAACGTCAACTTTTTAATAAAATCGAGTTTTTTAAGATTCAACAAGCCTGTTATTGCTAATAATTATCAAGAGATTATATATATATATATATATATATATATATATATATATATATATATATATATATATATATATATATATAGAGAGAGAGAGAGAGAGAGAGAGAGAGAGTCGAACATTTTAATAAGCAGGTTTTCAAAGTGAAAACCTGCTAAAAATACGGAAATCTCATCGAGTCCTGCAAATATTCACGAATAATACTTACCTGATTCATCTTTCAGCAATATTTTTTTCTGAAATTAGGGACATATACATTGTGTTTACCCACCAACGTCCAACCTTTATTTCAAACAGAAGTTTCCCAACTGTGTGACTCGGTGCCCCGAGAATAAGGAATCACTTCACAGGATCGACGCGACAGATCGAAGAATCCTCAGAATGTATTGACCAAAGATATTTGATCTAACTCAAAAAAAAAAAGGCGTGAACTGTAGAGCTCCGTTACTAAGGTCTTATTTTCCCCTCATTTTTGTTTTTCTTTTCCATAGACATTCCTAAATCCTAAGCAGGGGCAGATGTATCAATTGTACGGGAACACAGGGCTACAGGAGCCCGTACGCTAAACTTCCTTGGAAAAAATGCCAGCGTTTTTTTCCTTTTTGTGGATAATTTTTACCCGCTATAAGAGCTTCACTGCAGTCGGATAGAAGGGGCACTCAAAAAATTTTGATGAAGGAGATACCCGTCTGGGAAAGGTACTCCACTGCTCCTAAGTGAATTTGGAGTGGCTGTGCATTAAGTCATATCCACAGACCCTCCAAACCTTGAAACCCACGGAAAAAATTAAATTCTAAGATGGGAGCGGTTAAAGAGAAAGGGTTGAAACACTGTATCATGCCCTAATATCAACCTAATCCACCTAAAAATGTTCAACACTTTACTCAATTTTAAGGAGGTTTGGGTGCTCAAAAATTCTTCAAAACCAAGGTTTTAGGGTTTTTGACGCTTCCAAAATGCCGTAGATGGCTGAATCTCATTCAATCTCAGTGATGATTAGTTTGTGGTATCTAAATTAATTCGAAAAAACTGCATACCATTAGTGGTATTGTATCTTGTAGATTTTGCTGGATCATTGTTAATTCTTGAAACAAATTAATCCAAACAAAATTGTAACAATGGCTCAAAGTTTGACTTTGAAATTCGCGATGAATATGTAGCAAGAGAATTAAAAAACGTTTCATGAACTTTAAATCTAAGACATACGAAGACGTTTAAACAAGGATTTTTCACAAATAAGGAAATGAAAAAGTAGACAAGAGATATTATGAGACGTTCGGTTGGGAGTTCGTTTCGCTATTTGTTATGCATTAAATAGTAGGCATAATTAAATAAATTAACAATGATTGAGGGTATTGAAATGAAAAAAAATCAGTACTATTTATATTAGGATTCCTTAATTATTTTGGATTGATTGGGCCGATACTTGGTGTTATTTTTAACCATTGTTTTAATATTACTTAATTACTTCGAGAGCAAATGGAAACTATTTAAAACGGTGATCTTTTCAGAGGAACAAAACTTATAATGAATTTAGAAAATACAACAATATTCTCCTTAGAGCTATGTTCAATATAACATATTTTCTGATAGCAATATTGATATGAAATTATAATTCAGACTATCGGATTATAGTCAAGTTTAACTGGCTACAATCAAGATTCATTTTCGTTAAACATTTGTGAAAAGTTTTTCTGTTGTTTTCCATGTTTCCGCATGAGCAAATGATTTTACGTGGATTATTGAAAACTTTCAAAAATATAATATTTATGTTCAAGACTCGTTTGATCATGTGATCTTCAGGTTTTCTCATTACTTGTTCGTACCTCCTAAGAGCGTTTCGAAGAAGATTTCTTGAATTGGGCGGATTTTTTTCAAAGCTTATAACGGATCTACAGTTTAACGACGTCGAAGGTCAAAGGGCTCGAATCTATGTCACAACCGAACATATTTATAAAATTTTTGAACCATCAAACCTCATGATATATTAGTAGGGGATCCCAAGTAAGGTCGACCTTCACTCATCTGCTTGCCAAACGAGATATATATTAAAATTAAGGTAATTTTATTGCGAATGCAGTAGTATAGGGTTGCCTGCAAAAAGCGGGTCCAGAATATGGGTTGCCCGGCTTTTAAATAAAAAAAGTTAACTAGCAAAGTGTACAAGATTCTTGTGAAAATAATAGTGTTGAGCTTGGCTCAATTCCAAAGTTGACGAAATTTTGAGGAATTATTTGGGGATGATAGAGGGTGTCTTTGCTAAGTTTTCGAACACGAGGACCCGGAGCTTTTGACGATAGGGCGACAAAACCGCTATTTTTTTCAAGCCGTTACAGGTTTTCTTTCCATATCTCTTAAACCATATGGTTAATGACTACTTGAAAGAGCAGTAGATTTCCTTCAAATGTCATTGGTCAACGGTATTTTTGACCCAAAATAAATGAAGTACAAAAAAAGTGAAATCTTTCGAAAAATAAAAAAATTTTAGGATAGTAAAATTATATTTTCAGTTATAATATCACAAGAGCATCGAAAATAATCGATTATGCTTCCGAGTCACGAGACGTATTTTGCGAAACATCCACGAGAGCGCAGCTCGAGTGGTGTTTTAAGAAAATGCGTCGAGTGACGAGGTCAGTATAATCGATTATTTTCGATTGCTCGAGTGGTATTCGTTACGATTATATAACGAATAAAAAATATTGATTTTTTTTGACAAACGTCATAACATCATCAATACGAAAACATTCACATTTTGACACGAGGCGAAACACCAAAACGATTATATCACGTCGTCAAGGGTATATTCACTCATCAATACGCAGTAGTTATACAAAATTCAAGGATTATATTGGTTTATTCATACATGAGTTATATAATCACATATATCTATGTATTTTCACACATTTTATGCATTCCTCCCTCCTCAATACCTTTCTTTTCTACCCCTTTCCCTCTACTCGTTTGAAGTACCCTCAAGATGTGCATAATGAGATGTGTTTTTTTCAATATAAGAACGAGCAACTGTCTTATGTACCGGGTGTCTGATTAATAAGAGTTACCCCGCTGTATCTCAGAAACTATTCGTCGTAGAGACTTACGGTCAAAAACGTTATGACCAAAGTAGCCAACAGAAAATCCTGGAAATATACCAAAAAAATATTTTTTATTTCAAGCTGAGCTTTATTCGAGTAATTTTTATTTGACACTTTTTGACGTTTCTATTGAAATGAAGGGGTGGGGGGTGATTCAATGTTTTATGAATAAACAGCTGTAACTCCTGGTATATTTACTAGGTGTATTTCAGAAAAAAATCACTTTAAAAGTTTAAGATGACGGTTACGCCCCTGTCGGCCATATTAGAAACCTGAAAATAATTTCCAGGATTTTCTGTTGGCCACTTTGGTCATAACATTTTTTACCGTAAGTCTCTACGATGAATAGTTTCTGAGATACAGCGGGGTAACTATCTTATTAATCAGACACCCGGTACATGAGACAGTTGCTCGTTCTTATATTGTAAAAAACACATCTCATTTTGCACATCTTGAGGGTACTTCAAACGAGTAGAGGGGGTGGGGTAGAAAAGAAAGGTATTGAGGAGGGAGGTATGCATAAAATGTGTGAAAATACATAGATATATGTGGAAATATAACTTTACTATCCTAAAGCCTGTATTTTTTTATATTTCGAAAAATTTTACTTTTTTTGTACTTCATTTATTTTGGATCAAAAATACCGTTGACCAATGACATTTCAAGGAAATCTACTGCTCTTTCAAGTAGTCATAAACCATATGGTTTAATAGATATGGGAAGAAAACCTGTAACGGCTTGAAAAAAATCGCGGTTTTATCGCCCTACCGTCAAAAGCTCCGGGTCCTCGTTAATTCAAAAGCCTGGCAACCCATATTCTGGACTGGATTTTGCAGCCAACCCTATACTACTGCATTCGCAATAAAATAACCTTAATTTTAAAATATATTTCGTTTGGCAAGCAGATGAGTGAAGGTCGACCTTACTTGGGATCTTAGACTATATACAACAACCAAGACCAGTGTATGCATACCTGCTAACCTGGACCGACGGCCAATTTCCAGGTACTAGGTGCTAAAGGCGGACAAAAAATCAACTTACTTTTCTTAAATTCTCAGCACTGATTTTGATACAAAAGAATACTGTATGAATTAATAATTATTACTGGCTGACACTTTCGGGAGGCGAAAGCCTTTGTCAGCCGCTTTGAAGGTCCCAAAACATAAGAGATTTTACTTATATCCTCAGTCCTGATTTTTATATATGATACTCACGGTACTACTTCAACAACTTCTATAAACAGTCAGACCGATCGTAAAGGCCAAACGTCCCCCCCAGACACATATTAAGTGTCCCTATGAGTATGAGCGCAAGCAAATATTCTCCCGTTTAAGCGCGAGAGTGATTATCTATTAACATCGGTCTGCCTTCAACACCTACTGTCTACTTTAGCCTTTTCTATGTTTGAGAATGCGTAATTTTATGTTTAATATATATTTTACTAGAACACGTTACACTTTGCTTTGAACATACTCGCTAAAATACTACTACTATATACTAAACACAAAAGTACGTATTCTCAAACATAGAGCAGGCTAAAGTAGACAGAAGTAAGTATAGAAACGAGATCGACTCTCATAGATCACTCTCGCGTTTAAACATGCGAATCATGTCCTTGTGCTAATAATCATAGGGATATTTCATGTGTGTCTGGGGGGATGTTTGGCCAATCGGTCCGCATGCTTACAGAAGGTATTGAAATGGTACCCTGAGTACATAAATAAAGATCAATAATGAGAATATAAATAAAATTCCATTTTTGTTTGGGATTTTCAAGGCGTCTGACAAAGGCTTTCGCCAGAAAGTGTCTGGCAGTAATAATTATTAATTTTCACATTATTCTTTGAGGAATATATAAAAATCATCCCTGAGAATTTAAGAAAAGTAAGTTGAGTTTTTTCCCACCTTTAGCACCTGGTACCTGGAAATTTGCAATCAGCTCAAGCTAACAGATATGCATACACTGAAAGTACATATGAATACTTCGTTATCCCACACATATTATTGCTGAGAGAATACGTAATGTCTGGAGACTCTAGAATCTTGGACTGATACTCGAATGCACGATTCTCGGTGTACAAAACGATAAAATCTACCACTGAGCTTCCGAGGTCTTGTATTCGGATCTTGAAGTATCAACGCGTAAGTTTTTTCTTATCCTGTCTAACTAGGCGACACCTCCTGTCCATCTTAATAACATCATCCCCATTTCATGTACCTGTTGTGGTAGGGACTTTATCATGAGCCAGCATTCGGCACCATAAATAAGAGAAGGGTGGGCCATAGATTTGAATACCTGTATTACTTGTTATTGAATAATTTAAGTTATGCCTTTCGGTTTGGAGATTCAATAAAACTTCACCACAACTGCAATGTATTCCCTCCACTAAATATCGTACCGAGCATACACGATATAGTATAAATTTAGTTCGGAGAAATATCAAATATAAACTTCCGTCAGTCCAATAATTCACTTCTTTCTACATGATGCCCCGTGGAGAGGGTAAATTTCCACTGCGGTGAAGTTTGATCTAATCTTTAGTACCGGACAGATCTGAAAGAAACCACAAATTGTTCGATTGTCCTTCAGCAACAAGGGATTTTTCAGTTCCAAGTTTTCCATCCCACACTTAGCTACACCGTTCTGATGAGGACCAGAAGGCCTGCAAAATGCTGCTTTCATTTACCGCCGAGAGTATATAGGCTAGGGGGCTTCTAGCGCACTTTGGGTCATTTTTACATGTAAATTCCCATAAGGAAATCTAAGGTCCAAAATAGCGAAAATGGTTCCCTTTTGCCTTGGGGTCAATGACCTCTCTGACCTCTCTGATTTATGTATTGGAGTCAATAACCATTATTCATATTATACTATACAAGGGAAATATATACAAATCAATCTCGGTTGGTAGCAGGAAGAAGTAAAACCCAAGAAGTCTTAAGCTGAAGAGCTGAAAGAAGTGTAATTAATGACCAGAAGAGATAGTAGGAAAAAAAATCTTCGTATGAAAGAAGTGATATACATGAGAAAGAAGAAGAAGAAAAATGGCTGTAGTTAGTGCCGTAAATGCTCTCTGGAAGGAGCGTGCATATCAGGATATCAGGAGAGCGAAGAGGTATGCGTCGTGAATTTCTGCTCCGAAATGTCAGTTCGGCGCATGCGCTACTAACTTGAAATATATGTATGTGAATTCGTATGGGGGCCCTAGCTGAAATATTAACAAATGAAAAAAGCTGTATCGGTGTCTGGGATTCGAACCGCAGAATTACTGCACCAGATTCTAGTACTCAGACCGGTCATCCGTCAAACCATTGTTATAATTAGGATTAAGCGAGTGATATAACTAACTTGCGCAGAGGATTCCGTTAATCTTGAATCATAGATATCTTAGGTATGTCATACGTCATCCGATATGTGAGGGGCCCTCGGGTGTCTTCATGGGGGCACCGGAGGCTCCAGGATTCTTCATGGGGAGGCCCCCTGGAGTCTTAATGTGTGTTCAGTAGATTGAAATTATATGATATATAGAACCGTAGGGGAACTGAAATTTTTTGGTATATAGGAGACCGTCTTCGTAGATTTGGATATTAAATTACATACATAGTTATTTTAAAAAATGGTTATTTTCTTAAAAATTCATTTCCATTTTGATATATCAAATATAATCTCGTTCGAGCGAAAACAGAATGAGTCAATATCAGCTGAGACGAACGTAGAATTATTGAACTCAGCAGAAATATTGCATCATCAATTTGACCTAGAGACACATCTCGATGTCCCTCTAGGTGGAACGAAGGAATTATGTTGATATACAATATTCATTTACTTACGGAGATGTCCAAAGTATTAATTCAACGAATGAAATTTCAAATGATAGATATATGTATAGTTATTACGTATTTTTCAATGAATAATTTATTCATATCAACATTGATTTTCACGATTTTTGAAGGAAATAATTTATATACTGTACCTACAGGGTGTGTCCCCAAATCTCAAATTTTATTATATGTTGAGAATTAAATTACTTCATTTCAATAATGTACAGGGTGTGTCCACATATTTCAAATGTGTGATAAACAGTTATTACGTATTTTTGAATGAATAATTTATTCATATAAACATTGATTTTCACAATTTTACTAAAAATCCCTTTTTTCATGGAAAAATAAGTTTCCAAACGAATGTTATCATATTGTTATCATAAATCGAACGATACAATGTCTATTTCTCCATAGAAATAACATTGAGATAACAAAATTGCTGACCCCAACTACATTTTTCTAATAAATATATTTCACTATACGGTATTCTAATTTACATTCATTAGACATCGTTCAGTGGTCAATAGAATTTCTATTTAAAATAACGATTTCTTACCGAATAGAAATTACGTATACTCTAGTTTATACAATATTCACACATCAATAAAACATCAATTGATCGAGTGAAAATATCTTATATACAAGTTACTCATCAATAGAAGATCTATTTGAAAGTACGATTTCTGGTTCAAGTGAAAAAATTACTACCATCGATCAAACATCAATACCAAATCTATTGTAGCAGGACCTAAAATAACATATAATCACGTAAGATTTTCGAATGATTCCTATGAGAACATTTTTCTATTTTATATTTCTAAAGTGGTCCATACATAATCAATCTTGATCAGGACCAGATTTACATTTAGAAAATATTAACTCAAGTAAGTTTTTCGAATTCAATCGAGATTGACTGTGTTTGATCCCCCCTTAAAACAACATGAATTACACAAACGATATCTACATGCTTATTCAACATTTTCTGACCGCTAAACACGAGGAGACCACGTAGGTTTTTTTACGTAAGATGGTGACTGAGAAATACAAGCCTCATATAAAAGAAATAATATCAGGAGAATATTCACTGGTATCGAAGGGAACCTTGGAAACAGGAAAATCTAATCCAACTTCAATCTTTACTCTCATTAAAACTAGTTCAATATTATATAATATTTATCGAATATATATATATATATATATATATATATATGAAATTTCAGAAAAAAAATAAACAGACTGTTCTTATACAAAAATTCTATCAGTCTTCTTTGAAAAATCCTATGAAAATATTTATATGGAGGAAATATCGAGTATTTAAGAGACCGTACTAACTAGGGTGGGTAACAATTTATAGAAAAATACAAAAACTCATAAATATAACGATAAAGTCTTTACAGGGGATACCGTTTAACTCATATGAAGATTTAGAAAAATAAAAAGTCTCTTGTATTTTGTTATACAGAAGAAAAAACAGGGATTTTCTACACTTCATTGATCACAGTTGTAACAGAGTTCTTTATTTCGATAAGAGTAGAATGTTTTATAAATTTTTGTTTCGTATTGGAAAAACAACCCATACACCGACAACCCCCACCCCACATAAATGTGCCCAACTTACCAGATTCCTAAAAATACTTTTTCATAGAAAAATAAATTTCCGATTCATAAATGAATAATTCTTTTATTCAATATACATGGTCTTCATTAAGATTATTTTTTAAAATTCTAATGTTAGATAAATAGTTATTACGTAATGTTTATCCCTGGATTGATGGTGGTGACAGATGTAAATCTTAAATCCAAGACGAGGTTGAACTATGATAAAAATCCAAGGTGGTTGACCTATACTCCTAACTCTATGTTCCAGGAGGATTTGGATATCATTTCACTCATAAATATATCGTTGTACAAAAATTCTCAGAAAAATAACAGAGTGTTAGATCCTATGAAAATAAATATTTATATTAGTGAAATACCTATAGATTTTTCAGTCACAACTAGGGAGGGTATCAATTAATAGAAAAAATACAACTCAAAAACTCATGAATATAACGATGAAGTCTTCACAGAGAATATCGTTTGACTTATATGAAATTTAATGGGTTATCAGTGTACTTCCTATTTCATGTTTTCGAAGATGAATAGGTATTTAAAAATTATTATAACATTGAATTACTCTAATATTCGAAGGACGTATGAATATTAGTTTATATTTTTAGGGGGATTTATTGATTATTCGATTTCAAAAAAAGTTTCACTCATAATTATTACAACAATCTCCTCATTTCCTGGTATATTTATCCTACGTACCTACCCTATAATATTGTTATTCTTGATTCATAAATGAATAATTTATTTATTAAATGTACAGGAGTGTCCACCGAATGAAAATTTCGAAAGTTGAACAGATAGTTTATTAGGTATTCTTTTATGAATAATTTGACCCCATACATAAATGTTTTTCATGATTCATAAATGAATAATTTATTTTATTCAATGTTACAGGGGTGGTCTACCGACTAAAGTTCCAAATGTGTTATTATATAGTTATTACATATTTTTTCAACGAATAATTTATATAGTTAATGTACAGGGTGTGCATCCAGAATATTTTTAAAAATTCAATGTCAGATAGATAGGTATTACGTAATGATTTATCGAATAAATGTTGTTAAGTATAGAAACATCAGATTTTATTTCTCACTGAATTCAAATTATTTTAAAGCTTTCATTACCGTCCGTTTGTCACTTGTCAATCGTGATAAACAAACATTAGGAAAGGATACAAAAACTTCATAATTTTAGTTAAATATTTCTTCAATTTTTCATTCCTATTCCATACCCTAGTTACATCTTAAACAATTAAATTGATTGGTAGGAGATTCATCGAAGTGAATAAAACATAGTAAATTTGTTTATATTTGGAAAGAGTTACATAAAAGAAATGATAGCTTGTGATAAATCAATAAAAGTTCATAAGACTTCAGTTTCTTAACCAAGTAGATCTGCAGGAAAATTAACTAACTTTTTATACCACTCTTCATTAATCGATTGATGTTAGCGCATATAAATCCAAAACCCTCATAAATAATGTCTTTAACTGTAATAAGTAACGTCAGTATCCCAAAAATAGTTTTTAATTTTTCCATTGTATATTCATTTAAGGCAAATATTCTAATATTTGTTCAATCTTTTAATATTTTCTTTGAGCTCCACAACTACATCTCAACATAATTAATATAGTTATATTTAGGGGGATTTATTGATTATTCGATTCAAAAAAGTTTCACTCATAATTATTACAACAATCTCCTCAATTTCCTGGATATTTTATCCTACGTACCCTACCCCTATAATATTGTTATTCTTGATTATAAATGAATAAATATTTATTATAATTTGTACAGGAGTGTCCACGAATTGAAAATTTCGAAAGTTGAATCAGATAGTTATTAGGTATTCATTTTATGAATAATGTGACCGCCAGTATCATAAAATGTTTTTCATGATTCATAAATGAATAATTTATTTATTCAATGTACAGGGTGGTACTACCGAACTAAAGTTCCAAATGTGTTATTATTATAGTTATACATATTTTTTCAAGCGATAATTTATATAGTTAATGTACAGGGTGGCATCCAGAATATTTTTAAAAATTCAAAATGTCAGATAGATAGGTATTACGTAATATTTATCGAATAAATGTTGTATTAGGTATAGGAAACATCAGATTTTATTTTCTTCACTGAATTCAAATCTATTTTATAAGCTTTCATTACCGTTCCGTTTTCAGGCTTTGGTCTACATCGTGAATAAACAAACATTAGGAAAGGATACAAAACTCATAATTTTAAGTTCCAAATAAAATTTCTTCCAATTTTTCATTCCTATTCATACCTAGTTT
>JARQZK010002599.1:0-15000 GCA_030704885.1 Cynegetis impunctata | reverse complement strand
TCATCTAGCGAATATACCAAAAAAATATTTTCTGTTTAAAGCTGAGCTTCATTCGAGTCAAGACACTTTTTGACGTATCAATTGAAATTAATTGGTGGAGGGTGATTCAATGTTTTTTGAATAAACAGCTGTAACTCCTGAACGACTGAACGGATTTCAACAAAGTTGATCTCGTTGGGAAAAGCATGTATTGCTTCATCGAAAACATTATATCTGTGGTCTGTCAAATTTTTAGTTATGCCAGTAGAGAGCGTTTTTTGATATAATAACAGAAAATTGCTAATTTCTCTAAAAAATTGAATGCAATAACATAACTTTTTTTTCTTGAAAATGTATTGTGATGATGCCCAAATAGGCTAGAAACCGTAACTCGATATCTTATTCCTAGCCTAAAATATCGAAGAAAGAAATTTCATATGCTTCAAAAAGATGCCATCACACCGGTATTTATTTTCATTTATCTATATTTTCCAAGAATCAATGATGAAATTTCATCATTCCATGATTATCATATAGGTACTACTATTCTTAGTCCAAAAAAATTTTATAAAATTGTGTAGGGACATAATAATCAATAAACATAATTTGTGAAAGTGCAAGAAGGTAGTCAGAATAAGAAGAGAAGGCCATGAAGAAAAAATAAATGCCTAAAATCAACTTAACAAATATTAAAAATGAACTCATAATGGCAGTGTAATGAGTTTGTGTGGCACACACAAGTAAGGACTGAAAACTACTGAAATGCATTCACGAACAATGAAGATGTTGATATATTTGCGGTATATTTTGAAAGTTTTCAAGATGCGGCAATGGCACAAAGATTATATAGAACTCGATTTCCAAATTGGCGTTCACGCCATGCGAGAATTTGTTGGGCATATTTGAAGAAAATAGAGAATTTTCATCTGAAATTTATAGGGTCGAAGCTGCCAGTATTACGCAAATTTCGGACTAAACGCGAAAAAATTCTCGCATGGCGTAGACGCCGAATATAGAGCACTGTATATTCTTCGTGCCAATGCCACATTTTGAAGAATTTCAAAATATACCGTCAGTGATATCAACAGCTTCATTGTTTGTAAAATGTTTTTCAATCTTTTTCAATCCTTACTTCTGTGTGCCACAAAAACTTATTAAACTGCCACTATATGTATAATTTTAGTATTTGTTGACAAGTTGATTTTAGGCATATGATTTTCCTCCATGGCTTGCTCTTCATATACTGACTACATTGCACTGGCATATTATTACATTGGTTATTATGCTCCCACCCGATTTTTTTTTGAAGTTTTTGAAATAAGAATGTTATTTTTTGAAAATCATGAAATTATTAAATTTCATCATTGATTCTTGGAAAAAATACAGATAAATGAAAATAAATACCGATGTAATGGCATCTCTTTGAATCATATAATAACTAAATTTTCTTTCTTCGATATTTTAGGCTAGGAATAAGGTTTCGAGATACGGTTCTCACAAGCCTATTTTGGCATCATCACAATACATTTTTAATGAAAAAACGCTATGTTATTGCATTTAGTTTTTTAGAGAAATTAGCATTTTTCTGTTATTATATCAAAAAACGCTCTCTACCGGCATAACTAAAAATTTGACAGACCATAGATAAAATGTTTTCGATGAAGCAATAAATGCTTTTCCCAACGAGATTAACATTGTTGAAATCTGTTCAGTCGTTCAGGAGTTACAGCTGTTTATTCAAAAAACATTGAAACACCCTCCACCACTTCATTTCAATAGATACGTCAAAAAGTGTCAAATGAAAATAACTCGAATGAAGCTCAGCTTTAAACAAAAAATATTTTTTTGGTATATTCCCCAGATGAATTTCAGAAAAAAATCAATTTAAAAGTTTCAGATGGCGGTTACGCCCCCTGGCGACCATGTTAGAAACCTGAAAATAATTTCCAGTATTTTCTGTCTCTACGACGAATAGTTTGTGAGATACAGCCGCGCGACTCTCTTAATCAGACACCCGGTACAAAATAAAGGTTTAAAATATTTGATTGTTGTCTTTAAAAAGACGTTACTTGTAATTTTGGAGATCACATGTTCTAAACTACACTTTCTCTTTAGAAAAATTGAAAATTCTAGATGTTTAGATTTTGTCTGAGAAGATGAGTTGTTATGATTAGAGTTTGTTTGTTGAATTATTTTGTTTCGATTTATGTTGTTTCTTAGAAAAATTAAAGAATTAAATCTGCGTATATTGAACTCAAACGTTTGTTATCTGTTCTATCATTTACGACTTTATTTAAATTTTTCTGAATATGTAACATTTCTAAAATTTCTCTGCGTTTTTGATCTTTTTCTATTTCTGAAATTTTTGAGCTATTGAAGTTGAAAGTATGATTCTCATTGTTTTTATTTTTTATTAGTGCTGTGGTTTGTGTTCTGGTATATTTGTGTGATTTTAATCTTTCTTCTAAATTTTGAAAAGTTTGTCCTATATATGATTTATTACAATTATTACAGGGTATACTATAAACAACATGAGATTTTTGCAGAAGAGGTGTTTTACTTTTTAATTTAGAATATATTTGTGTAATTTGATTTTGTGCGGTGTGGGCTACTTTAGTATCGTGTGGATTTAAAATTTGTGAAATTTTATTACTTAAATGAGGAATATATGAAAGAGGAATATATTTTTTGTTAATATTTTCTTTTTTTGATGTTTCTAATGTGTTGTACAGTTTATGAATTCTATTTATAGTGATTTTCTGTATATGTTTTATTGGGTAATCGTTTTTTATCAGTAATTTATGGATCTTGTAATTTTTCATGTCTGTGTGTAGGTGAAGTAAGTTTAAATGCTTTGTCTATATATCCGATTATTAAACTCTTTTTTTGTGACCAATGATGTGTACTGTTGTAGTTCAATGTTCTTTGTGAAAAAATTTCTTTTCTATGCCATTTTGTGATAATTTCATTGTTTTTGTTTATGAGAGTAATATCAAGAAAATTTAATGTATTGTTCGTTTCTTTTTCTAGGGTAAATTATAATTTTCTATTAAAGTCGTTGAATTTCTTGAGAATATCATCAATAAAATCTTCTGATGTTATTATAAGGCAATCATCAACATACCTCTTGAAAGTTATAATTCGTTCATTCGAATTATTTAATACATTTTTTTCTAAATATTCTAAAACTAATTGAGCTATAACACTGGATATAGGACTTCCCATTGCTACACCATCAATTTGCTGGTAGAAGTTATTTTCATATTGAAAATAGTTTGTACCAAGAGCAAATTGAATTGCTTCTATAAAATCGGCTTTAGAAATATTTGTATAATTTTTGATAATATTCCATTTGTCATTAATTATTATTATGAAGAAAATTTGTAATTGTTAGGTATTTTCAAAGTTTTAAGATGGTCTACTAGATCTAGAGAATTTTTGATATAATAAGGATTTTGATTTACTATATTTTTTAATATTGAAGGAAGCAATTTAGAAAGATTATATAGAGGTGATTGAATATAAGAAACAATAGGTGTTAATGATATGTTTTCTTTATGTATTTTAGGAAGACCATAAAGTTTAGGTTAGGTTAGGTTAGGTTAGGTTAGGTCGAATTAATTCTTTTGATGTTTGTGGAGAAATGAAATTTTTTTGTTGCCATGTTTTAAACAAATTGTTACTTTCATTTTGCAGAGTCGTAGTTAAATCTTTTTCAATTTGTTTATATGTAGATGAATCACTAAGCATTGCAGTAATTTTTTGTTTTTATGTACCTATTAGTTTCTACTATAACTGTTTTGTTTCCTTTGTCTGATTTAGTTATTGTTAGTTGTGGATTAGATTTGATGAATTGTTCGGTTTGATATAAGATTTTGATAGTTTGTGTATTATGTAATGTTTGTTTTCCATTTTTGCATTTATTGTGGTGAGTTTTTATAGTTTGTGCTACTTTTTGTCTAATGGAATTTTGATTTTCAGGACATAAATTTGAAATAGCTTTGTCTATGTTAGCTAAAATATTATTGATTAGTACTTGTTTGTTATTTTTAATTTCTATAGGTGTTTGGGGTCTAAATTTAATGTTTCTTCAACGAAAAAAGGTAAAACAGTGGTAGTGGTATTAATTACACTATTTTCATGTGATGTTGCTTCTACTATTGTTTGTGGTGATTGGTTAGAAATTAGTTTGTTCAATTTTTTGATGTGTCTGTTTTTATTAATTTCACTGAGGTTATTGTTTTTAATTTCTTCATGTTGTAAAAAATTAAGTAAAATTTCATTAGGAAGTATTTGTTGTGATGTGTTTGTTATTTACGTTTGAATTAAACTTAAATTAGAGTTTAATTCAAAGGTATACTGTTCCATCGTCTTTCAACAATGTTTTCGTTTTATATCTAATTACATGTAATTTTAAATGAATTTGCCACTCTTGTGTACGGAAGAAAGCTATGGATGACAACAACAAAATTTTGTCTAAAACGGAAAAAAAAATCTATTTCCACACCTGAATGCTCTCCTGCGATACAATGCTATATATATTTTCGGGGAAAATACGACTGAAAATTAATGCAGTACAAGTTGAAGGCAGTTCAGTATATCATCTTTTTAGTATTCAGAACATTTTGGGGCTATCCATACAGATAGTTTTATTGGATAGTTCAGTCCGCATCTGGCGCCGAAGTCATATAAAATTCTAGTCCGTATATTATCCAGGGCATTGCCAAAGCTTTTCTGCGATCCTAATGGCCAATTAAGGCAAAATATCAGCACAGCCCTTCTTGGTTTAATTAAAAAGAAATGATGGACACGAGATTAAAGAATCATTAGCCAAAATATCCTGGCGGGGATGAAACAAAACAAAAACCGCATTACCGTCTGATGTTAACTGAAATTGCAGACAAAACAATGAAACAATTCCGAAAGATTAGTGGATCTGTTTAGAGCAACAGGAAGCCTTTTGAATTAGGTTAGGATTTAAGAAAGTAATAGACAGAAGAAAATTTTAAAATCAATTTTCTTCATCAAATTTCTTGTTTATTATTGGATGTAGTATATCCAAATTATTTAACATAGACGCAACCGTTGTTAAGCCGAAAAAAACGGTTTGTAAAGTAGGTAAAATCAGAATTAATTATTTCTACCAGGTTTGAACAACTCGCTAATTGCACAAGAGAAATAATTTTATCTTGATACCTTCACATTTTATCATTTATATATATATATATATATATATAAATGATAAAATGTGAAGGTATCAAGATAAAATTATATATATATATATATATATATATATATATATATATATATATATATATATATATATATATATATATATATATATATAAATATGTGTGTGTGTACCTATAAATCATCTATTTTTAACGAATTCAAGTTTCAAAACCACATTTTATTCATAAGAAACGTGAACTTATTAATGAAATCGGTTCCAAAACTTCTCGAAGAAACTCCTATTGTTCATTTCATCAGTTCCAACACAGCGACTGTCTAACTATCACAACCGTGACTATAATTAAAATTTATCTCCCAGAAGTCGATATAAACAATTGAATCACTGCCGATAACCCGAAAAAGTACCACCAAATAAACAAAGAGTCCAAGAAACGAGCTTTTAAATTAAACGGTTCTTCTGATTTGGGATACTCCGAATGGATCATTTATTTAACTGATTTATGAGGGTGAAGACTTCCTAGAGAAGCAGACGTAATTAACTTCAGAGTGTTGTAGAATTAGTAAGATTCGATAACTAGGTATAGCACAAAATTTTCTCGTAACTGGAGTCGTGAAAAGCGACGGAATATGAACTAATTTGAGTAGTGGAAATTGAACAATTTGAATAAATGGAACGTACCCCTGGGAAAAAGTCAATTAATATCGACAGAGTTAATGAAGCCTGAAAAACAACAGCGGCATCTACTAAAAACTGCAGATAACGATTTTTCATTGTGAAGGTATAAAACAAAAGAATTTGAGCAATTCCTTAGCCGCAGTGACAAAGACGCTGCAGATTTTCAGGCCTCAGTCGTTTCGTCCATAAATTTTAATTCAAAGGTGTTTAATTGAACATTTCTTTTTTTGAGTCAGCTACTCTATCTGAAGATAACAAAACACCGATTTTTGTGTTGAAATATTTTGTTTATGAAATTTCCGTTATTGTTACGTATTCATGCTTTCAGCGAAAGAATGCCTGGAGTTTTTAATTTCGTGTTTTTTTAAAAACAGAAAAAATCAATTTAATAGACTGCAAGGCTGTGAATACTTAAGTGTCATAATTACCTTAAATAAGTACTATAATTTACATTAATTAGATTGTTATGCACATACAGGTGTTTTCACCTAGGTGTTTGTTTGCTACTTATATTTAAAATATGAAAATTGTAAACGTGTTTCAATGTAATCTAAAAAAATAGTTTGCATAAATTGAATTGAATTGAATTGAATTTAAAAAACAACTCGAAACTCCCAAAATAGAAAAAAGTGATGAGAAACAAAAATTACCGAAAAACAATATAATTATATCGGGTTTTGAGAATAAAATCGAAACAGATGAACAAGTGAGAACGCTTGCATTGAAAACAATAAAACTAGTGGAATAGGATATGAGCAGAGATGATGTCTAGTGCAGCAAAATTGGATACAAAGAAAAACCCAGGATTAGAATAACGTTTAAAAATTATGAAGACAAAAAATCTGTGATGGCAGATAAACGAAAAACCACTTTGAGCACAAAAAAATAGGATTAC
This sequence comes from Cynegetis impunctata, assembly GCA_030704885.1. NCBI lineage: Eukaryota > Metazoa > Arthropoda > Insecta > Coleoptera > Coccinellidae > Cynegetis > Cynegetis impunctata. Next base: position 8,257 of record JARQZK010002599.1, on the reverse strand, counting down.
CAGAGGACAATTTTCTTTACATCAATCATGAACTTACTAGGGAAAACCAATACCTCTTTAAAGAAGCTAGAGAGTTCCGGAATCAATTCAATTATAAATTTGTTTGGGCTAATGAAGAAAAGGTTTACCTGAGAAATACTGAAACCAGTAAAATTCTTTCTATCAATAAAGAATCACAATTGAACGAAATTAAAATCCAAGAAACAAAGAAAAATCAATAAATAGCGCCGAAAGAAAAAAACTAATAACATCACTCTATCTGAATGTAAGATCTTTGAAAACCAAGTACAAACACGAGAACATAAATTATTACCTTTGCAGGCACAACTATCCATAAATTCTAATACTAACGGAAACCTGGCTGTATGAAAATGACTGTAAATTTTTCAATTTTGAAGGTTATGTTGGATATTTTAGCTGTAGAAATCCGAGGGGTGGAGGAACAGCCGCTTTCATAAGAAATGATATTCAACATGAAGTAATATATAGTTACCAGGACCATTTTGTAAACATTCTGAGCATAAAATTAATACGACAAAAAATGAATCTATACTCAGTATACAGATCCCAAAAGAATCATACTGAACGTTTTTTCCCCATACTTGAACAACTCTTGAGTAGTAAAAACAGCATCATCATAGGAGATATCAACTTAGACATTAAGAAGCAAAATAAACTCATAACCAACTATAAAGAAATCATTAAGTCTAATTCATACAAATTTTTAAATACTAAACACTGTACTACAGTACAAAACAACTCAAAACCAAATATTGATCATATAATTATACCCCAAAAACAAGCTGGATCATGTAAACTGTTTGATACCCCTATATCTGATCATAAAAAAATCATTATAAACCTGGGAACGAAGATAGAATCCTCGAATCATAAAAGTTTAGTCACTACAAAAATACTGGATAGATCGAAATTTATAAGCATTGTAGAAGAACAGTTGAAAACTCTAAAACTGGATACTGAATTTGATGGTGAGACTTTTATTCATATAATTAAACAAGCTAAAATTGAGGCAAGAACACTCAAAATGTTTAAAAGAAATGAAAATAAACAATGGTACAATAGAATAATAGCAAAGATTCCTAAGAAAAGGGATAAAGCTTACATAAAACACAAAAAAAAACCTACAAGCATGAAATTAAAGGAAAAATTCATTAAACTCAAAAAGGAAGTCATTAGAAGATGAAAAATTCATGAATGCAAGCTCAAACACAAATAAGCTATGGAAAATAATCAAGGAATTAATTAACACAAAGAATATAACTCAAAATAGAGTCCAAAAATTAGTTAACAATGGAAAAGAATACAAAGACCCTAAGGAAATTTCCGACAGAATGAATAAATTCTTCATACAGGTTGGTTCAGACACTTAATGGAGTCCAAAAAAAAAAGATGAGACTGAATGGAACGGCGCTGATAGGTCCATATATTTGAAAAAATGCACAGAGGTTGAACTGAAGGAATACAAAATCTCAAGACGAATGTCTCTCCAGGAAACGATCAAATTACTGCGAATGACTTGAAACTTCTATATCCAGTAATGAGTCAACACCTATTGTATTTCATGAATAATGCTTTACAATCAGGAAAAATACCGACACAGTGCCTAGAAAGCAAAATAATCCCAATATTCAAAAAGGGAGATAGAACCAATCCCAACAACTACCGCCCAATAGCACTCACGTCAGTATTTTCAAAAATTCTGGAAACAGTAATTAAAAAAAGAATTTGCTCTTACTTCAGTTTCTCTAACTATGAGTATGGCTTTCAGAGTAATAGCTCAACATTAGGGGCTACAACAGACCTAGTACAAAGAATAAGTGTTAGCATGTACTCAAAAAATTATGTGATAGTAGTGTTTATAGATTTAAGAAAAGCTTTGGACATGGTTGACCATGAACTACTCCTAAATAAACTTAAAAAAATGGGTATTAACAGAAAAGCCTATACACTTATAAAAACATTTTTGAAGAACAGAAGATATCACACAGATATAGGAAATACAAGAAGCTCTGAGGAAAGTGTATTGGAGGGAGTACCGCAGGGATCAGTGATCGGTCCACTTTTGTATCACTTGTATGTGGAAGATCTTGAAGCTGCAGGACTGGAGGCGCTGTACTATATGTTTGCTGACGACACAACGAGGGTAGGGATCTATACATCTTGCAGCAGAAAATTGAGGCTGACCTCAAAAGATTCCAGGACATCAACAACAGGCTCATCTTGAATGTGGATAAAACGGATGCTCTTCTTTTCAGTCAGAAAAATAAGCCCACAAAACCATTTAACAAAACTCAACGAAATCAAAATCAAACAAAAAAATGTGCACACCTACCTTGGATTAAATATCGATACAAAACTGGAATGGAATTCGCACATAGATTACTTGTCACTTAAACTTACACCTATGATTGGAGCATTGAGAAGAGTCAGTCCCTATCTCAGTAAACAAGCGAAAAAGTCTATATATTATTCGAATATACATTCTGTGGTCACCTACTTGATTGGTATATGGTCAAATAAAACTATCGGCAATTTTCAGAGAATACAAAGACTACAGAATCGAGCACTGAAGTCCATATACAATTTACCACATGATACTCCAACAGCTGAAGTATATGATACCCTCGGAATACCCAACATGAAGACCACGAAGGTTGTTGAGCAGTGCAAACTTATGTAAAAAATCGAGCATGGCCTGCTCAAATTCAACACTGAAGTGAAGAAAAGACTGAACGTTCATAATTACCAGACTATACAACTGAACAACTACAATCTAAATAACATAAGAACAAATAGCGCCAAAAATTCACCATTCTACCAAGCGACAACGGTATACAACAACTTACCACAAGAAATAAAACAGAAAAAATCCCTCAAGTTGTTCACTGGAGCACTCAAGAGTTACACAAAGACACATCCAACATAGTGTTCACTATTCTTTGATATATTTGTCTAAATTATTTTATTCTGCGGGAACATCATGATTGATGATTTGTAGAATTATGTTAATAAATAAATAAATGAATAATTAAATCTAAAATATACTTGAATACTCAATACCTAAGTTCTGTTATAAATTTCAAATTTGATATCAGCATCCCTTACGTTTGTACACCTCTCGTATTAATATTATGGGCAACTTTCTTGAAAAACGAAACCTTAGCACGTCTCAAGCCCCCGAGATGATTTCAACAAATTAATGTCGGTCTATGCTGGATTTAAACCGGTGCAAGTTATAACAAACCAAAAATACATCTGAGCGCAAACAGGTTTGCGGTTTGGTTCAGAAACGCCTTCTGATTATCCCATGTTCTTGCTGTTGAGATGTGCACAGCAAATTGGTGTGTATTAGCTGCATACCTACCTTACATGACAAGTGAGTTGAGCTTCTGATGGAATAATGTAAGCAACAACTTCAGAAAACCTACCGTGACAATGATATCTATAAAGGAAACACAAGAACCGCCCTTGCTGAATATTTTTCGAGAACTATAACTTGTGTTATTTTTCCTTTTCAGGTGTATGCGACTCAGCATTAAATTCTGAAGGCGAGAGTTCAAATATTGATAGAATTTTCATAGGTCTTTTTGGAATCATAATTTTTATTGATGCCAAAGATCGTCTATTACGATCATATTCAGTCCTTATGATCATCGAATGTGCCAATCCATATTGCGATTGAGAAATGACACTTAGGCCTAAAGAGCACTCCGCGAATGAATACAGCTTGAAAAAACAAAGATAATGAATTATAGACAGAAATACTACTTCACATAAATCGCTTAATATTATAGGCCACATTGAATAAAATATGTGCATGAAGTCAAACATGTGCATTGATACAGCGATGACTAATCATAATACTTGACTCCACAAAACCACTAAATACGTGATTATTAATATTAAAATTTTTTGACATTCAAAAGAATATAGCACACATGAAAAAACAAACATAATGAAATACCGACAGAAGTACCTACTAATTCACTATAAATCCCTTCAGTTTATAGGCTACATTCAATAAAACATGTTGATATAGTCAAACATGTGCATCGATATTGCGATGACTAACCATGATACTTGAGTCCATAAAGCCACTAAATACAATTTTTGACATTCAAGAAAAGTTTGTATTATTGAGGAAACACTTGTGAAAAATGTTTCATGCTGAATATGCTTGCATAGATATTGTAATGATATTAAGCGTAGTACATAGAAGCTTTATGTTTCCTCATATCTCTGTTCCTCGTTTCTGGTCGAATATCATTCGCATTCGTCACTAATGGCATAAGCACGAATAATAGATATGAATATGAAAAATACTCATTCCCATCCCGAAATTAATGCCTTCACATATTTGAACAAGTTTCGGCTTTCAGGCGCTAACCAGAGAATGATTCGAATTCTGTCGTGTTTGCATGTGTCATTCGGCTGATATGGATCTTTGTGTGTCCCATTTTCAAAACATAATCCAGTTTTGCAATGATGTAAGGCCATTTCTCGATGACACGTAACATACAGGCATCGGCCGTGCGTCAAGCTTTTCAAATCTTTCTTTATTGTCAAAACAAATATTTCTCTCGTTTCATTGAATTGACAATTGATAAACTTCATAATTATTTCACTTTCTATTTTTATAACTTTTAATTTCCTTTTGTTCGTGTGCTCAGAGGACTGGCATTATTTGATACGGGGTCGGAGATTTATACCTGTTGATTTGTTGATTTCTTTATGGTATCACTCTCCCCAACATATGTGGTCCTTCGAACCGGATTCTTCTTGAGCATTTAATTCTTTTTTTTTACATTTATAGAAATTTTTAGCATAGTGTTTGCATATTTGGTTTTTTTTCAACTCATAAATTAATAGCTACAATAATTGTTCAATCCCTGACAACTTACAGCTGTCAGAATGCCACCAAAAACTCAAAAACCTACCGCCGAAGTGGAAAATGAGTTGGAAATATTGATAGACCTCGTTTCTGGTCGAATATCATTCGCATTCCTCACTATCAATGCGCTAACGGAATAAGCACGAATAATACATTTGAATATGAAAGAGACTCATTCTCATCCCGAAATTAATGCCTTCACATATTTGAACATGTTTCGGATTTCAGGCGCATTGCAGCCAGCCGCTAACCAGAGAATGATTCGAATTTCGCCGTGTTTGCATGTCATTCGGCTGATATGAATCTTTGTGTGTCCAATTTCAAAATAACATCCAGTTTTGCAATGATGTAAGGACATTTCTCGATGACACGTAACATACAGGCACCGCTTGTGCGTTAGCTTCATGGACAATTTTCAGATGTGAGATATATTATGATCCAAACCTATTCTAAGTTTCCTTTAGTACAGCCATGGAATAAACTACATTTATTTAATTCAATACATGCTAGCTTACCCGTCGTAGCTTAGCCTTTGAAATTTAAATTTTTAGTATTATCTTCCCCGACAATAATTGACTTTTGCAATATATCGAAATTTGGCAGACACCTCCTGGACCACAAATTTTGAAATTGTTTGATGCACAATATTTATATGTATATATATATATATATATATATATATATATATATATATATATATAAATATATATATATATATATATATATATTTATATATATATATATATATATATATATATATATATATATATATATATATATATATATATATATATATATGCCCTGACCAAACATTCAGTTAAACAAAAACACCAGATAAATTTAGATAGTGTAGAGATTTTAGATAAAACATCTAGTTATAATAAAAGATTGATAATGAAGATGATACACATACAACGTGAATATAACAGCATAAACAAGAAATCCGATGTGCAGAATTTAAGCAACATATATACTTTCTTATTGTCAACCGCTAAGAAAAAGAACCAAGTTAGCCAGCCTATGATATCTGTGTAATTTCATCATAGAATTTTCCGTCATATGTTTAACCGATTAATTGATGTCAATTGTCATTCTATTTTTATGAGAAAAAATTGTGGTTGTGATATTACGTATAATTTTAGTTCAGCTAATCCAATGATCATTTTCACTGTAATAGAAAAATTCTGTTAATCTCACTTTTCCGTAAGTTCATTTCTTACGTTTTTAAAAAACCAATTCTAATTGTGAACTGTTTTTGTAGTAGCCCTGAGGAAGAAACAAAAACAGAGGTGGCCAAGGTCCTTGATAGGCTAAGGCAATTTTTTAAAATTTGAATTTTTTTTTATTCAAGGAAAATGACAAAATTATGAGTCATATCATTCTTAACTTGATCGACAATGAAATTTATTAAAACGTTGCACTTAGTCTTTCATATTTGATGTCAGCAATTCAAAAAACATTTTGAAACACATTAAGAACGATAATAATTTTTTAACATATACCTAATAACACAAATATGAAAAAGGAAATCGGGTAAATTTATCGAGAGCCACAAATAATCTTTCATAGAGCAGCATTTGTGGCTCGCGAGTCGGAGGTTGGCCCCCCTGCTATATAATACACTCCCACCGTAGTATTATATATATACCGGGTGTCCACGGAAGGTGGCTCGCCCCTGTAACTTTTTTGTTTTCGGAGATAATGAAATGAAATTTAGAGGATCTGTTTAACGCATAAAACTGCATTTTTTGACAGGTAACTCAACTTCATGCAACTTCCGGTTTCACCGGAAGTGACATAAACTTTCGATTTTTAAATGGGACTGTTAGAGCCGTTATTTCTTCCTTTTATTTTGTTTATATCAACTAATTTTCTGTTTCTATTGACTGAATGGAACAATTAATTATTTTATTAATAGCTCAATAAATGAAACGAGAGGAAGAAATGTTTTCATTTTTATAATATTTAGATAAGGAATAATAATTCGATTGTGTAGCAATATTAACGATTTTAAGGTTTCCTAGCGATAAGTCCGGATGTTTTTATAGTGTAGTTGTTAACATCTGCGGAAGAACGATAGACAATGTTGAATCCCCCGCTTCGTCTCCCGTGAGATATGAAGTTAGTTCGCCTTGAGTTCCAGGACAGTGAGTTACAATACAGTGAATATCATTTTAAGTGCCCATATTAATTACGATTATCCGTCTTCGATTTTTCTTGTCGAACATACAATCGCCGATTGTATCCCAGCTGCCAGCTATACCCATTCAGGAGAACGTCTGGAACTTCTCCCATACATTGTGAAGAAATTTTATCCTGTTGGCTGTACTTAGAATGGTTCATCACATCATCGAATTCAGGAGTTGAACTGTTTCGATCACACCTATTACCAGGTAATTTTATATTATCTTTCGTCGTTTGTCATACGAGCAACTCTTTGGAAACTCTCAAGTGCGGACTTAATATAAAGGAGAATTTCGACGGAATAATTTCTCATTTTTTTTCATTAGATACTGAAAGACCCTATTTAGTATTCATACCTTGTGCGGGAATCGTCGCGCTTTCTTTTCGTTAGCGTATTAACATTCATTCATAATAAACTTTATTTGTTTGAGTTTGATCTTTGTATTTAGGTATAAGATATTGATTAATTATATTTCATTGAATATTATTTACGCTATGTGCAACTTTATTTCCGAGATTGTAGTATGTTTAATGTCATTTTGTTGACACTAGAAATTAGTAATTTATTATTCGCTTTTTTTCATAGTTGTAGTAACACAATTTTCATTGTTTAATTTCCAATTTTTCCTATTGTTTATATTGTTTATTTTTTTTGATAAAACGCAGGCCTGCATCGCATGATAACAATATTTTTTCTACATTTGGTTATTGTATTCATTTAAGGATTGATATTACTAATTTATAAAACGAATGTATTTTCGGTTTCATTAAATCTTTCTTTATTGTCAAAACAAATATTTCTCTCGTTTCATTGAATTGACAATTGATAAACTTCATAATTATTTCACTTTCTATTTTTATAACTTTTAATTTCCTTTTGTTCGTGTGCTCAGAGGACTGGCATTATTTGATACGGGGTCGGAGATTTATACCTGTTGATTTGTTGATTTCTTTATGGTATCACTCTCCCCAACAGGGACACCTGATATATTTTCTGTTTTTTTGACTCTTGACATTTGATTTTAAAAGCTTTTTACTATTTTTCTTCAACTGGCAACATGGTGGTTCGTCGGGTTAAAAAAAAAATAATTTCATTACGATTAATTTGATACCGCACTCTAGGTATTAGGTTGAAAGGAAACTTTCGATAAAAACCTGAAA
>JARQZK010002598.1:15000-16283 GCA_030704885.1 Cynegetis impunctata | reverse complement strand
TGTTCGAGCGCTGCTTTACTCATAATTTAGTGAAGTACTACAATAATTCTTTTGTGTTCACTATGTCTATTTCTTCATTGTCTAGATATCTGCATAATCTTAGGGACTTACTCTTGTCCAGGCAATGACAATGATGATTATATGTATGTTACTATCTCTGTACATGTTGTACAGTTTTATCTCCTGTTGGTTTTTAGTATTTATTTTTCTTGTAGTGTTCTCATGATGTTTATTTTATCTTATAGCTAACTTACGTGTTATTAGGTAGGTTAAGAGTTAAAGAATAGCTTAAAGCTAATCTTCGCTTGCCTGGGAAAATACTGTATATACACATTTGTGAAATAAAGTAATATTATTTTTATTATTATTATATAATTTTTTTGTTAATATGACTATATAACTGAACCGTTTGAGCGACTCATCAATAAAGAGACCTGAAAAATTCACTGAGTTCACTGTTTGAATTGTGTTATTGTTTATGTTAATAAGTTGTAGGGTTCCTCTGTAAGACATTACTACAATTTCATCTGTGTTGAAACAAAATCTATTTGAATCAGACCAGGTCTTAGTAGCCATCAAATAATTAATTATGATTGATTGTAAGGCTTGCATATCAGAGTTAATCCAAGTTACACTGGTGTCATCAGCAAACAAAGTAATTCTTCCACTTATTTTCAAGTCCACAATATCGTTGATGAAAAGAAGAAAGAGAATTGGACCTAAGGTACCCTACTGTCTATTGGTAGATTTATTGAATTCTTACCATTTGCTCGTAATATTTGTTGCCTGTTGGTTAGGTAAGATTCAAACCACAAAGTTCTAAACTTACTCATATTTCCACTAACGGGTGTTTTCTACCACCTAACTATGATATTCCGTTTTTATTCGAGTATCCTAGGTTGCCGTTTTGCAGATTTTATAGATGCATATCCTCAATCCACCTCTCGTTCCTCAATCCATACCACGCCCCTTTCATTGTTATTTTTGGATTGACGAATGCAATACCCTCAATTTTCTTGAACGGAGAAACTTCAAATTCTCATTTTAAACCTCAAAAACACTGCTTTTAGCTGCCATCTTGCTTTTGGCAATCATGAAATATAAAAATAATTTTTGTGTCCCCCTTCATGACATCTTTTTCTGATGTATCCGACAGAATTATGAATTTTTGAGAAAATAGTATTTTTTTGCAATTTTTTGAATTGAATATTTTCGAAAATTCTTTTGAATAATTCGGTACGCTATAGGTCGTTCGATACATTAAATGTTTGCATCAGAAATGT
>JARQZK010002598.1:2500-5000 GCA_030704885.1 Cynegetis impunctata | reverse complement strand
TGCAATAGATTTCGTAGCGCTTTCAATTTCATTGGGATCAAGACTTTCAAAAGTTTGTATTATTCTCAGTCTCAAATTTTCTATATCGCGAACTGGAGAGAAATAGACCAATTCTTCTACCCTATACAGAATATAGAAGTCTAGGGGGGTAAAATTTGAAGATCTCACAGGAAGCAGAAATGGTCCTCGATTTCCCCACCAACGGTGATCGAACATGGATGTTCATTATTTTGTTATACACAGTTCTTGTATTGTGGGTTGGCATCCCATCCATCTGGTACTATGAACGTGCAGCTCTAGCCAGAGGCATATCTTCAAGTGATCTTTCTACCACGTTTTGAAGAAATTCAAAGTATCTATCACTATTCAAATTTTCATGGTAAATGAAATAGCGTTTCTCTTGGTTCATTACCAAAAAGAAAACTTGGTTTTGACAAAACTTCGCCTCATCAGTCCAAATAATGTTTTTTGAGAATCCGGCGTCTACTTGTATCTTGGGTAATAAGTCCACGCAAAAGATTATTCTACGGGGAAAGTCATCTGGGTGTAATTTTTGCAATCTAATAAATTTAAAAGGATGTCTCTTAAGACGTTGTAAGAAGCTTTGTCTTGCAGTTTATGAAAATCTCAACTTCAAAGACGTTCGTATTGAGGCAGGAGGATCGTAGGTATCGTTTTCTACGTCATAAACGTTTTCGAATAACGAAATGTTTCCTTAACTAATACGGCGGTAATTATTTTCACAAAAATGAAAATCTATGAAAATTTGTAATAGATAAAACTGAATTATATAGGTTTTTTAGACTCACAATTAGAAGGCCAATCGAACAGTGTGAAAAAAAATGTAGGTTTCCATTCAGAGTAAGAGAGTTTGTAGTGACTTCTGGAATAGCCTGTATAGCTCGAGGATTAAAAATATTCAAGGTAAAACGGACGTGACCGATAATGACAGCTTACCAAATCACAAGGTTGTAATACAACAGTAAGTTGAAAAAAGCCTGTTGCACGGCTATGTATATATATATATATTACAACAACAAAGAAATTGGTCGCGGGAAAATATTAAACAAGTAGAGCAGAATTATCGGTATAGCCGCTTATAATGAAGTCAGCCGTTGAACACGTGTTTCCGGACTCTTTGGTCCTCATCAGAAACGGCGTAGCCAAGCATTGGATTGAAAACTTGGAGATGAAAATAGCACAACAAACGAAATCCCTGCTACGGAAGACAATCAAACATTTTGTGGCTTATTGTTTGAACTCTCCGGTTTGGGAGATTGGTCAACTTTGCACGGAGGCGATTAATGCATCCGCGAGATCTCAGAGCGAGTAAATAACAACAACAAAGAAATTGGTCGCGGGAAAATATTAAACAATAAGAGGCAGAATTATCGTATAGCGCTTATATGGAAGCAGCCGTTGACACGTGTTTTCGGACTCTTGGTCCTCATCAGAACGGCGTAGCAAAGCATTGGATTGAAAACTTGGAGATGAAAATAGCACAAACAACGAAATCCCTGCTACGGAAGATCAATCACACATTTGTGGCTTATTGTTTGAAACTCTCCGGTTTGGGAGAATTGGTCAAACTTTGCACGGAGGCGATTATGCCATCCGCCGAGATCTCAGACCCGAGTAAATAAACAACAACAAAGAAATTGGTCCGCGGGAAATATTAACAAGTAGAGCAGAATTAATCGGTATATAGGCCGCTTATATGGAAGCAGCGTTGACACGTGTTTCGGACTCTTGGTCCTCATCAGAACGGCGTAGCGCAAGCATTGGATTGAAAACTTGGAGATGAAAATAGCACAACAAACGAAAATCCCTGCTACGCGAAGACCAATCACACATTTGTGGCTTATTGTTTGTAACTCTCCGGTTTGGGAGAACTTGGTCAAACTTTGCCACGGAGGCGATTAATGCATCCGCGAGATCTCAGACCGATTAAATAAACACAACAAGAAATTGGTCGCGGGAAAATATTAAACAAGTAGAGCAGAATTATCGGTATAGCCGCCTATATGGAAGCAGCCGTTGACACTGTTTCGGACTCTTTGGTCCGCATCAGAACGGCGGTAGGCCAAGCATTGGGATTGGAAAACTTGGAGATGAAAATAGCCACAACAAACGAAATCCCCCTTACCGGAAGACAATCACACCATTTGTGGCTTTTGGTTTGAACTCTCCGGTTTGGGAGGTTCAAACTTTGCCAACGGAGCGCGATTAATGCTGCCATCCCGGAGATCTCAGACCGAGTAAATAAACAACAGATCAAAGAAATTGGTCGCGGAGGAAATATTGAAACCATAACAAAGCCATTTATGTTATCAAATTGTGTGATTGTCTTCCGTAGCAGGGGATTTCGTTTGTTGTTCTATTTTCATCTCCAAGTTTTTCATCCATGCTTGGCTACGCCGTTCTGATGAGACACAAAGAGTCGAACACCGTGTCAACGGCTGCTTCCATATAAAGCGGGCTATACGCGATAATCTTGCTC
>JARQZK010002597.1:12500-16335 GCA_030704885.1 Cynegetis impunctata | reverse complement strand
GTGGATTCAAAGTCTACATGAAAAAATATCAAATTTCCGCATTTCAGAGGTGATTTTAAAAAACATCAAGTGTGCTATATTTTTGAAATATTAATTTTAAGTTCTATCCAAATATCTAGGAATATACAGATTGTCTCATTCAAAAAATTATTTTTCCGTTAATAATTATTGATATATGATTTGAAAAAATAAATCACTCAAACCATTGACTTCTGCGCAAAAAAGTGCTCTGGAAATGTTTTTATAGAAACAAAAAATGTAACAGAAACTCTTCGAATATACATTTTCGAAAAACATGCTGTAACTCAGAAACGATTATATATATAGATATGTGGTTTTCACCATTAGGTTTGTCATAAAAATTAACGTATAGACACAGGCATCAGTTTTCATCTACTTAGTTTGAAAACAGTTTAAAACGGTGCACACGAATTGCGGTCGATTTTGCGAGAGTGACTGAATTGCGGTCAAAATTTTTGTGCCTACCTGAGTAGTCCTAATCTCCAACCGAACTGCGGTCAGAAACTTATTTAGGGGCAAGAGGGTAAATTGAAAATAAAAGTTCTAATTTTTATAAAGATATATATAATATACAAAACATAGAAATTATGCAATACTACAGACTACATCTACATGCATATACATCATAAAACTACTTCACTAAACTTATAACTAACACATTTCACAAAATTATACCTACTAATATCTTTTTTATTGTACTGACTTATTTTGTTGTTAATAAACTCTTGTTTATCTAATACATTTTTTCGCACAAATCTCGTTTTATTATCAATAACAGAATTTATTTTAATGTAAGTATCTGTTTGAATGCTTTTTAACGTTTCTATAAAAAGATTAATGTTGGGGTGCGGAGAGCTGCAGGTTCTGCTAAATTTTGAATGAAAAGATTCGCAAGCGTTTGTTGTCCGGTAAATGCTTCCGGTACATTGCCACGCTCGCTCAACATATGTTGTAATTCCATACTGTCTCTATAAATTTAAGAGACAAACTAAAATGTTTTGGTTATTACCTTAAATTTATACGTCACCCCTTCCCTTTGAGACAGATTATCATTTTACTTTTCTTCGAATTTTTGTGAACAACATCGTTAGGCCAATTATTACCATATTCCTGGTTAACCGCCTAATACATGATATGTATAGAGATTTAAGATAAAAAGATTAACCATCCAAGCAATTCAGTCATCGAAAACAACCACCTAAATACCCTTCTACCTGATTCAAATTTTGACCGCAATTCGTGTGTCTCCAAACAACCACCTAAGTACCCTTCTACCTGCTTCAAATTTTGACCGCAATTCGTGTGTCTCCGTTTAAAAGTGTCCAATATGGCCCAACCTATGCCTAAGGTGTATTTAATATTAATACTATAAGTACTTCAAAATAATCAGGTGATACATCGATAACTTGTTGCATAATTACAAAGAGTGTCAGTTTGACAGTCTCCCGCTTCGCGGTCGGATTATTCTGTCAAACTGACGCGATGTGTAATCATGCCGGCAGTTTGAGATGTATAACCGTATTTATTTTGAAGTACGTATTGTATTTGATACGATTATTTATTGAGTAAATTAAGTAAAATCTCCGAATCGACTCATTTTTGAACAGTTATTGATAAACGTCAAAATTTGTTGGTACTGTTAGTTTACGATTGGTAGAGTTACTCTATGTATAATCAGGTATTATCAGTTATAATATCACAAGAGCATCGAAAATAATCGATTATACTTCCGAGTCACGAGACGTATTTTGCGAAACATCCACGAGAGCGCAGCTTGAGTAGTATTTTAAGAAAATACGTCGAGTGACAAGATCAGTATAATCGATTATTTTCGAGTGCTCGAGTGGTATTCGTTACGATTATATAACGAATAAAATATATAAATTTTTTTTGACAAACATCGTCAATATGAAAACATTCACATTTCGACACGAGAAGAAACACCAAAACGATTATATCACGTCATCAAGGGTATATTCACTCATCAATACGCAGTAACTATGCAAAATCCACTGATTCTATTGGCTTATTCATACATGAGTTATATAATCGAACTTATATAAGGTAACTTAACTGAATTGATCGTTGTGATTGGTTGAAAATCATACGAAGAAAATAATCGTAGGAAGTTTTTAGTGTAACGGATTAGTAGGCTACAAAGTATCGGCCTACTCAACTAATAATATACAATACATAAGGTCGAATTATTTTATTAAGCCGGATTAATTTCTAAACATATAAATCAACCTCTCATAATATGTATCGCACAGATAAATCTCTGAAAACCTTTTCTACAAATCATATTTTCCGACCGAAATAACCTCGTGACGTCATCCTGGTAGCTCTAAAAACGGCTCACATGATCGCAAGTATCAGATACTTCAACTTCGCTACTTGTTCTGTGCGAGTTTTATTAGAATTCCTGCCCTTTGGCGATATAAGCGGATCGCGTGTTACACGAAGCACTACCTTCGGATTTTGCGAATCCTGAAATACCATGACCTGGGCCACAAATTCTACTAGATCACGCCGACTTCGCCGACACGGCGTTGGAATTTTTTCCACCAGGACTGAAACGATCTAGATCCTTATCCGACGATGAAATAATGTTGAACACGAAACGCGTTGGTTTTTCCGAGCTCTTCTAGTCTAAAATATGACTTCGTCGTGAAATTTGAAAGAAAAACTCGTTAGTTTCACCCTAACAAATATGAATTTCGTTTGAATTTCGTGATATCGATGTAGAGAAAGTTCCGTCAAAGTTCTTCTCGAATCGAGTCAAATCAAAATATGGTTTATTTCCTTTGAAATTACACAATTCATTCACAAAGTGGAAAATATAGGAATTAAACATATCCCCTGAGACGATGAATTTCACACAAAATGATGGAATCGTGATGTAAAACATAAGTACCTACCATAAACATATCAAGCGCACATTTCCATACAAAATATATACTTACAATCTTGACATTTTTAACAATAGGACAGAACTTTTTCAGAAATCGAGAATAAGTGTCAAAAAATGTTTTTTCCTTCTACCCCTACAGAAAGTACTCACTTTCCTCCCTCTCATCAGGGAGGAAAGTCGCATTTCCCTCCCTAGGGAGAAAAAGTACTTTTCCTCCCTCTCATTTTAAATATGTAGGATGCCGTGGCTGACTGACATGACAGTGACATTAAACATAAATTCGTTATTTGTGCTGTAAATAAATTAGGGTAGAAGGAAATAGTATATTGTACTACGAGCATGGAATGATATGCATTTCCTACGACGAGTATGACGTTTGCAGCACGAGCCGCAGGTGAGTGCTGCAAATCATACGAGTAGGAAATGGTCATTCCATGCGAGATTTACACTATACTTGTTCTACGAATGTTACTGTTACATAAAATGGGATAAGTAATATTTTTCCTTTTAAGATTTAAAAAATGTCAATCTGACGTTCCACAGAAAACAGGCGGCGCCAGTTTACGCCACCTTTGTAAAAATACCCGTGCACAATGTGAACTTTGTAGTTCACTCACCATGGTGATAGAAGCACAATGAAAATTGGTATAAAACAATGAACTATGTTCCGCAATTACTTTTGAACATAGAATGATAGTTTCGTAGACATTCGTAGAAAAAAAATGCATTAAACGGGAACAAAGTGCGTTTTACTCTCTTGTTGGATGTTTACCGATATCCTGCGAGAGGAACAGTGGCACTTTTCTCCCTAGTAATGCAAATAGCTATTTTTGTTCGGAGCCGATGTCTGAGCTGTTCAATGTGGTCATATCGATCAACCAATGCTCAAAATAGAGGTCCTCT
>JARQZK010002597.1:0-7500 GCA_030704885.1 Cynegetis impunctata | reverse complement strand
TTCTGTGGTTTAGTTTCCGCGTTCTCAGAGTTGACGTCGACCATTTTGTTAGTCTGGTTTCCTGTAGATAGCAAGATGGGAAAGTACGGATTATTGAAAATTAGATTTTTATTCTTGTAATGGAGTTTTATTTATGTGACGAAGTTGTACCCATCAGCTCGTTCTGTTCTTCGTTTTATACGTGTTTTTTCAAAATTTATATAACCTCAACGTTAGTAAGTAATCTTTAACTTTTTGTGAATGCTGTTGTAAATCTAAATCTGTTCTTTTATTATAGATGTCTTGATAAAGGAAATAAACATTTCCGAAAGCTCGACCATATGACAAAGAGTATTCTTTAACCTAGCCCAACAATTATTCTGACTGCAACCTCAAAATATTCAAATACATTTTTTCCTCAACTAGCCAGTCAAGACTACCCATCTATATATATATATATATATATATATATATATATATATATATATATATATATATATATATATATATATAGAGAGAGAGAGAGAGAGAGAGAGAAATGAAGGCCTCGGTAGCTCAGCGGTAAGGTGTATCGCTTGTAAACCGAGGACCGTGGGTTCGAGTCCCACTTTTGGGTGTTGTGTATGTATGAATTTAGTGGTTCTGTAGGACCATTGAGTTGAAGAAAAAAAGCTTTTCAATGAAACTTAACACAATGTCTCAGAAATACGACGCAACATAACAACAAACAACATGAATTGCTTCATCGTAATTTTTTTAAATTTCCTAATATTCTACACTAAATTCAAATTCTCGTTCAATTAGCGTAGGCACTTCAACTGTCTGACTTCTGCTGCGGCCGAACTCGATTCCCGCACAATTATCCCTCCGCATTTTCAATGGCAAATGTAATACGTAACGAAAACCCTCGATCGGTATTTGTTGCCTCCATATTCCCGAAATTCCAAACGGAAAACCACTCGCCATCCAGTTCACATAATTCGCTTACGCAGGGGTCATTAAAGGGATTTCGGAAAATCGGGGCTTGGCGTAGCGGGAGCGTCGCACAAGCCTAAACGCAGGCGAGTAGATAACTAATCCACGTAGTTATCATCCGATGATGACCATTGTTCGCTGGGACTGCTCCGCAACGTCAAATCGGCTGCAATGGGAATAGGAGAACCCTGAAATGCGAAGTGCTTAGTTAATACTATACTCCGGGTATTGTTCACAAAATACTCTTGTACTATGTAAATTTCGCGACGTTCGTGTATTGGCGTCTGAAATTAAGATCGTAGCGCCGGAACGGCTAATATCGGTACTACTCTATGGGCCATTAACGGTTTGTTTACATTGTTTGGTAATGGTATTTACGTTCATTACATTTTGAGTTTTCGAACGTTCAGCTTCGTAATTTGTGTTTTTTTGGACTTCGTATTTTCCAGTGGTTCATTGTGTTTCGATTGAGGACAATATTATCTCTATTCAATAGTAGATAACCTACCTACGTCAAGTTGAAATTTACACTGACTTTTTATTATTGAACATGAAAATCAATAATAAAATAAAGGAGAGGACGAATAAATTAATTGGTTAGAGGAACTATGTATACATCATAAAAAGGCTGTATGATAGAACACCTATTCATTTGAAAAGTAAAAAAAATTTCAGAAGTTTCAAGAAAACATCTCTGAAATGTCTAGTTTCATTACCAACTGAAGAGGTTTTGAGTATAATGGACAAAAGTAGGTACTTACCAACAAAACTGAAAGAAACAACATGAAATAAAAGAAGAATTAACATGACTTCTCTGCTTGAATGGTTCTAACGTAATGAGTTATCATACTTTTCGAATTTTCCTGACGTATAACAGCTCGCCTAAAAGTACGGTGGACTTCTGAGACTCTGGTTTTATTTCTGTAGAATCTCCGTTTTCCTGGTAATATAATTGAATATTTCAGTTTTTACCTAGCTATAGAGTCAAGTTTTATTTCATATGCTTGATGTTATGATAAACAGTTATTTTAGTTGTGCAGATAAACATTATTTATTATTATTATTTTGATAGTATCTCTGGTTGTTACATGAAAGAAAATACAATTATCTAGAATCTCTGGATGATGGCTCAGGTTCAGATTCCGATAAAAGTGGAAAGATTTTTCGTTGGAATAGCATTGGACTTCAAAACCACCAACGTTTTTTCGATTAGCCTGAAAATTAACATATCATCAAGTTGGTATAATTCTATTAGTGGAAAAATGCACAAACTTAATGCAGGGAAAATAATTATTCTCAGTAAACTGTAAAGAACAACTCTCTTATTGTCAGATACTTTTTTTCAATCTTCAAGTTATGAATCCACACCTTTCTTCTGTTCATCATTTCCTTGTTTCCCAACTTTGTTTGGAATACAACTTTGAATTGTCCAGCTTTCGGAAATGTATGTGAGCTATATTCGGGTTTTTTTTTTGCCCCAAGATTAACAATAGGATACATAACAAAAGTGATTCATCTCTTCTGAACGTTTTTAAAAGATCCCAAACAAAATTTTTAAACACAATTAAAACTCGACAACTTCTCATATAAAATACACGTAAACAGATGTAAACAAAGCAATCTATGGCCTATACAATAGTGATATTCGACACCGGTAGGGGGCGTACCTATCGCTTATCTACGTTCGCCAATAGACTTATGAAATGTTTGATTTCGGCTACTATTTGCAGTCTGCGCCAGCGATAGATAGGAACTTCCTACCAAATAGGATTTCCCAGAGCTGGAATAATCTCAACGCAACCATTGTATCTGCTTCATCTAGAAACACATTTAAAAACGGACTGGACACATTTCTATTGGAGTAGATAATGTTTATTTTTCTCATTTTGTAATATTGTAATTTCTTTTCATTTAGCTATGTTGTAGCGATATTGTATATTTCATTTCTTTTTCATATGTACATGCTACTAGGTCAATTATTTCGTAATTTCTCTGTTTTTGGGCATAATAGGGACCTGTCTCTCTGCCCTTATCAATTTGTAATAATAATAATAATTTCAGGATGATACAGACTGAATTATTTCATTGAACCTCAAGGTTTAGCGGCAAACATCACTAATCGACCCTATATGACCCGTAGGAGCAGCTAATCCTAATTGCATTCTGTTAGATTGATCTTGGTATTACTTTTCCAATAGTGTGCCACACTTGGTGACCCCTGCCTTCCAAAGGGTTAAGACGTTTCCAGTGATGAACATTACTTGATGGTTCCTGCCTTTCCTGAGTCGACACAGCCTTCCAAAGGGATAAGACCTTCACAGTAGTGTGCTACATTTTCCTGAGCTATGAAAGCCTTCCAAAGGGTTGAGACTTTTCCATGATGTGCTATACTTGGTGGTCTCTGCCTTCCCTGAGTCCAGATAGCCTTCAGAAGGGTTAAGATTTTTCCAATTATGCACCACACGTAGTAGTCCCTGCCTTTCCAGAGTTCAAAGAGCCGTCCAAATGGTTAAGACCTTTCCAAAGTTGTGCCACACGTCGTGGTACCTGCCCCATCTGTCTGTCTGTGAAGAAACTCGTTCAAATATTACATTTCTCTGCATCGCATATTTTTTTTTCCTTGTCTTAGATTAAATGAACTAACATAATTACACTGATTCATGGAGGTTTATCGGATATTACTTCTAGTTGGTCGTTTTTTTTTTGACGGCAGTTCAGTTGGGCCGACACTTAGGTCCAAAACCCAGCTTGCATGAGCATTTATCAGGATAAGGTGTGAATTTTGTGCGGACACAACCCAGTGTTTTGGATTTAGGCCATATAGGTTCTAGTGGCGCCATTTTGGTCCAACAAAAAATTGATCATTTTGATGGTCGAATTCCCTCCACTCAAGATAAAAGCATAGCTCACAATCTTTCCTTTTCCCCCATTAATAACTAGAGCATCTCTAGTTGTACAACAAGAAAATAGCTAAAAATAGAAAACAAATTTGGTGGGAGCAAAATTCATTTTGATCATTTAATTACACGTTTTTAAAAATAGTCAACTAGAGAAGCTTACTTGTAAACTGGATCACTGAAAATATTTTCAAATTACCTTAGAAGCCCTTAGACATAAATGATAATTGCCTAAGGGTTGTTATCAGAGTAATATTCCTAGGACATTGATAATAGACGAGCTAATTTTATGACGATCGAAAGCTTGTTCCTTGGTAACAACCCGAAGCCGAAGGGTGAGGGCGAAATTGTTTCATATGACACAAAATGAGAAGATTTTAAAGGTTGTTAGAACTGTCGAAAATTCTTCAATATAATTGATTTCTAATTTACTATTTTTGAAAACGTGACTGAAAATACATAGTTTTAATAGGTTTAAATTAGTTATTTATGTACAAAGTGCGTTATATAGATCCTAGCGCCCTTCGGGCGTTAGGATCTGGTAACGCAGGTGGTGCATACAAGATTTTATTTTTCACGAAGAAAAAATTTCATTATAATGAAAAATTGATTTTAAAATCGTTTCATTGCTATTATATTTTCCATTTTCCTTCTTATAGTAGGCATGTCATTTTTTGATATTTTGACGTTTGTGAATATTTTTGTCATCATTGCTGAAATATCATTGCTGCTTTCTTCGTGTAGTCTTATAGAAATAATGGAAATGAAAATGAATTTACCCAGAATTTCCTAGAAAATGTAGCCAAAGCTGCGAATAATTCATTGCCGGAGAAATCCAGAGTCGTATATGACAGGGATTACCAAGTATTTTATCAATGGAAGTTGCTTCATTTCTCCTCGTACAATTAGCGGGCGTTATGATCCATTATGCCCGCTCATTACGCCCTAGTGCATAAGGAGTGTATTTATAGCAACCGTATCTAAGGTAAAATCAACAAATAATATACAAGTAAAAAATAAAATATATTCTGTCACAAAAAAATTTTATCAATTTCGAGATGTGCTATTTTTAGATCGCGATGTTCGTTCATAAACAAAGTGAATCAGTATCGTTAATACAATTCCTCACTTTGTCGGAGAGGAGCTATATTGTTAGAGGTAGCGGCGTGTGGACAGAGTTTGCATGTCGTGGTTCTTATGCAATATTAACGTGCTTTTCAGCTTGAAATAGATATGTCCCTGTGGAAATTTTATGCCAGCCTGGGATTTCCAACTTTCTCAAACTCTTATTGTACGTGCCGCTCGATTTTGCGCCGACGACTTAGCGCTGAATTAATTTCAACCGTACCATAACTTTTGGCCTGTTGGTAATTTTATTAACATTGATCGCATTCCAGATAGACTGCGTTCTGCTTTTCAGAGGTTTCAAGGATAATTTCGAAGTCAGACAACAGCGGAACTTCACTAGGCTAAGTACTTCGACTCTTCGAAAATTTCGGACTTTTTTTTATGACATTCGATATATAATATGTATATATATATATATATATATATATATATATATATATATATATATATATATACAGGGTGACAAAATTTAAGTTGTATTGTGTTTTTAAAATAAATTAGAACATCAGAGGTGGCTTAGATTACTAATAAAACAATTGCTCATTTTAATAACATAAACAGACTGTTGATGCTGCGTGTAATGACAGAAACTGTTTTTAAACGTTCAAACTTTTTAGCATTTAATTAAATTCAAGTGAAAATAAACCTTAAAACTTCCTTATTTTTTAAAATTACCTTTTCCAAAATTCAAAGTGGATGATACAAACCTAATGCATTCATTTCATTTTCCCCATTTTCTGCCGTTACAATTGTTCCTCGTTCTGAACGATTATTAAATGATCCATATTGTAGCAAATTTCGCTCTTTCCTTGTAAAAATTATTCGATTCGATGAGCGCCTTTCGGGGTACAAATTTTGATACATTTGAAAGGCCTTTCAGCACCTCGAAATGCTTTTGCATAACACAAAAATGAATCTAATTTTTCCCGTTGGAAAACGCTACCATGCTTTTATAAGCAATTGTTTCTCTTCACTCTATGATTAAACCTTTAATAAAATGAAAAAAGTGCCAAAAAATTAAACACTAGTTTTTTACCATTTAAATACAAACGAATATGGACATCTGATACATCGTTTAAATCAGAAAAAAATTTGGAATGAAAAATGCAGGTCTGTGTTCAAAAAACGAAGTTGAATGTGATATCTCGAAAACTAGACGAACCAGATTTTCTTAAAAAATACCAGCTTGAAGAACGTCTAAAATGCAAACAAAAATTTCTCACACATTTTTTGTAAAAATTATACTTTTTGAGAAATTCGAACGAATTGTCTTGAGCAATTTTTCGAAAAAAACCCGTAGCTCAAGATAGAAATTTTTTTTTCCAAATTTTAAAGCTGATTGTCAATTTCCTCCAAAAACTGCACATTTTATTTAATTGACCAACCTTGTAGTTATTATAGTTACCGAGATAGCAATAGTGGCCCATGGGGATAACCTCTATATATATATATATATATATATATATATATATATATATATATATATATATATATATATATATATATATATATATATATTTGGGTTTCTTGTTCTTGAGTTTTTAGTGCTTATTGAAATATAGATTAAATCATTTGTTATTAAATTTTTTGTTTACTTCTCAGACATACACGTGTTTCGGTCTGGTTTGACCTTTTTCAATGTCTTCAACTTTGTACTACAAATTAATATCAACATTACAGCTCCATTGCTTAAAAGATAATAGATTCTTACCTATCTTATATATAATTATGTTCTTTAATATTATATTCCAGATTGATTGACCGAACAGGTTATCTTATTTATTATGATTGAACGAATAAAAGGTCACAAATACCAAATACGAATAAAAGGTCACAAATACCAAAAAAATATAACTGCGTTGAAAAAACATGAACAAGAATTAAACCACGAATTTGACTTTGAAAACTACCAAATACTAGAAAGAGAAAAGAACTATAAAAAAAGAATAATCCTAGAGATGATAAATATCGAAACACATGACAATGCGATAAACGACAAAACAGACACGAACAATTTAGCTAAAGTTTACAAGAATATCATACAACGGGAACGCCACCTATCGAACCTAACACATACCACTCACAACTACAGACAAGCAAGAGAACAAAGACCTGAATTCATAACAGAAGAAAAAGACATGATCGCAGAACACCAAAATCATAATAAATAAGATAACCTGTTCGGTCAATCAATCTGGAATATAATATTAAAGAACATAATTATATATAATATAGGTAAGAATCTATTATCTTTTAAGCAATGGAGCTGTAATGTTTATATTAATTTGTAGTACAAAGTTGAAGACATTGAAAAAGTTTCAAACCAGACCGAAACACGTGTAATGTCTAAGAAGTAAAAAAAATTTAATAAAACAATGCTTTCATCTATATTTCAATAAGCACTAAAAACTCAAGAACAAGAAACCCAAAAATAGTATTATACAGTGCAAGAAAACCTAACTCAAATATATATATATTATATATATATAATATATATTATATATATATATATATTTTTTAT
>JARQZK010002596.1:7500-16442 GCA_030704885.1 Cynegetis impunctata | reverse complement strand
AACGAACAACATACAGGCCTCCATGGTATATGATTGGAACGGCAAAAATAGTTGACCAATTTATAAACCGGGAGTAGACATAAATTCAATGTCTGGCGCCGGTACACCAATGCCTCCACAACACTGATAACGTCTGGTGTCTCTTCATCTTAATAGCACTTCAAACTTGTTCTTTTTATTGGCCAGACTTCTGAGCATTCAGATGAAGAAATTTTCAGGTCGGGTGAATCATCAATGCTTAACTTCGGTTACTTTTCCCGTCATGGGTGTTAGTCTTGGCTGAAAAAAAATATCGCATCCATATGCATTCATTGGCCAATTCGACGGTGTCCTTTATCAGATTCATATTGATCCTTGGAAACAGAAAACTTTAAAGGAGGAATATCTCTCAGGATGCTTAGATTGCAGAGAATCACACTTTAAACACCCGTAAATTTGTTTGATCAGAAATGATTGAAGCCTCATTTATATTTGTGTCAGGCTTAAGATTGTATTACGTGTAATTCGTATACGTTTCTCTATGCCCCCAACGGACGATCGGCCAGAAAAATTTACCAACCACAAGATTTCTGTCCCTTTTTTATTTCTTGATTTTCGCTCGATAGTAGACCATAGTCCACTACAGAATCATCATCTTTATGTGCATTGGTTTTACTAAACAAGTTACGTTCTTTCACAAGTATTGAACGTATTTATCACATGTCAACTTTTTCTCAGTTTCGGAGATAGCCTTTTTTTAATTCGTTAGAAGAGATTCCGCTCACGACATTGTTTTCATATACACTCCTCCAACTGAGTCAATGCCGGCAACACTGGTTTCTTCATTGAATCGGTCATCGCAAGCTGCGGGGCGCTGTCTTATCATCAACCATAGGCAAAAAGAAGTCTCGCGTCGAAATTACTTTGTGCTGAGTTACCTTCAAACTGTTTCTGATAACATTTTAATTTTATCTTTTCATTCAGAAATAATAATATCCTTCTGCTTGATCACGTACTTAAAGATGTTGAAGTCAACCCTGTTGTCGACAGATAAGTTTTCGATTGCATCGAAGAAATCTCCGTCCGTGGCGTCTGGACTCGGACCATCGTCAGAATTTTCACAGCATTTAACGTGATTTTTATCAATCACTGTACACTTGACACTCTTAGCACAGCTTGCATGAAAATATGATTTACAAGTAATACACTTGACAAAATTGACGACTTTACTTTTACACTTTTTACATGTGAGATCGACAGTGGACCGAACCTCAACACTTGTTTCACCTGCCATGGTCAATCTCGGAATAATATACAGGGTATTACCTTTAAAAAAACTAATGACAAAGCCATAGCTCTTGAATGAGACACCCTGTATACAAAATTTTTATTGCGAAAAATGCCCAAATAAAAATACTAATCAACCTGTCCGAGGATTTTAACATGAAATAGAAACCTAATTTTTTAATGAATTTGTTCCTTTCATCATGAAAGCACTGTATATATATATATATATATATAAACTCTTGATAATTATTAGCAATAACAGGCTGGTTGAATCTTGAAAAACTCGATTTTAATAAAAAGTTGACGTTTCGCCACGACATTCGTGGCTTTATCAAAACTAAATAAAGCCACGAATGTCGTGGCGAAACGTCAACTTTTTAATAAATTCAGATTCTTGAATGAGATTCAACAAGCCTGTTATTGACTAATAATTATCAAAAAAGATTAGAAAATAGTTCACGGCAACAACAATAATTCGAATGAATATATATACATATATATATATATATATATATATATATATATATATATATATATATATAATATTTTATATATATATATATATATATATATATATATATATATATATATATATATATATAATTCTTGCCTACGTAGTATTGACATTTATGTGTCTTTTCTTAGCAATAATAGGCCATTTGAATGAGAAAAACGACTCATAGAACAATTCACGATTCGTCTATACTAAATATATGACTTTTTCGAAAATTTTATTTTTTAGTTTGAAAAAGTTAGTACCACCCTTTTGAAGTTTGAGTTTGATGAGGCTTAGTTTTTAGTATTTGGTTGCCAGTCATGAATATTGAAGTATTTGGAAACATGGAAAAAATTTATCATCGTTCTCTTATGAAACCGAGAACAAAATTATGCGAGCTATATAGCAGATTGAGATAAGTCTTTACAAAAGTGCAGTAAAATGTATATTGATTGATAATGATTTTTGTGTGCAAGGTGAAAGCGGAGTTAAGCACAATGAAACAAAATCAGCGTTTTGAAGATACTTCAATGGAGTGTTTAGCGATGGTTCACAGTTAGGGTTTGCAAGTCCAGGGACCGAAAACGACTTCGGGACTTATTTCTAAGTCCCGGTACTAGTCCCGAAATTTATCATATGTTAATTGAATGCAAAAAATCTATAAAGACATCAAAAAGTAGTTTTATTTTTCATACAACAAAAACTAAAATAATAAAATTACAAGAATACTCATCTAAACAAATAATATAAAAAAGAAAACTTTTTTGTTGAAGAGGTACATAATAACATAATAATTATACATTATAAAAAACAAGAAACATTATATTTAAAATACGACTTCAGTGCCACAAGTGCATTTAAAGATGGGTCTCCTAATTTTGACCGAAGTTTTGTTGCAAAGGATCCTGCCTTTAAAATGCTCTTTCGCATTGAACGCTTGTGGGTTAGTAAATATTCATGACATAATTGGATTTCCTGGCCCCGAAAACCACCATTTTCAAAGAGTGTCATTTCACCTTTGAGTATTTTCGTTAATTCATTTGCGTTGGCATTTGCACCGAACGATATTGGTACAGTCCCCGTGGACGCAGATTCTACATTTTTAATCACCCTATTTGATTTTTCTGCTAGTGGTATTTTGAGATGTGATTCACTTCTTAAATATGATAGGGGAACGTCGTCTTGATCAGAATAATCTTGCAATGTTAACGTTGATAAAATTGAAACTGACTTCCTTCGATACACAGCAATAGTAGAGAAGAACGGGTACAAAAGTAACGGCGGGTCGAAAGTAACAAATGCTCTGTAGGTTTGAAGAATTGTCAAAACACCACTTAGCTGCTGTCAAGTGATAGCCAGTGGCGCTACCTTCAGTTGCATTCAATCGCCGCTCGCGCCACGCACTGTTAGATCGTGTGAGAGGACACTACGTGATTTCACAAATCAAAAGTAAATTTTTTGACGTCTACTTATTGAATGTTTATGTAGTATTAAAGGGATGATATTAATCTGAATATTTGCATAATGATACTCGATTAGATTGATTTTACAGTGCTTAAATTCGTTTTTGTCTAGCATGTTCCGTTTCAAGGTTATCTTTCATGTTCTAACAAAAATGCTGTAGGGTACAAAAGTAACGCAGCCCTATGGATACATAAGTAACATGTTACTTTTGTCCCCGTATTGATTTACTCTAAGTAAACTTTTTATGTGTGTGTGTTTATTTCAACAAAATGCCGCGACAACGCATAATAACCACCTCACAAATAACAACTAACATGGAAGTCTATGGAAAAGCGGCTGAAGAGCATTTTAATGACGGTGAAAAAATTAGAGCCATGGCAAAAAAATTGAATGTCTGCCATGTTACATTGCATAGATATATAAAAAAATTAAGCTAGAAATACTAGCGCAGTTGTAGACAAGGAAAATAAATTTGACGACGAGGATTGCTTCTACCTCGTTTGTTTAGAAAATTTTAGCAATAGTTGACTGAATGAGCAAAGTTTACATTGTTTCGAATGTAAAATGTGGTCTCGTAGGTACTGAATGCTTTAATGACTTATGTGTGCCATAATTGCGAGTCTGAATAGAGAAGACTGACACTGAATTTTCCAATAAATATTTGTTTGATTAAATATGTCATATCACATTCATTACAAACCCCTTTGCCCTGTTACTTTCAACTCACAACGTGTTACTTTCGGCCCGCCAACGTGGTCGAAAGTAACAAATGACAAATTTTTTTAAAGTTTCTGTGATTCATGCAAAAAACACAATAATAAGGTGATTTAAGATGCTAATGTATAGAATATAAACGGAAATTATGTATGGCTATATCAATTTCACCGAAATAATAACACCTAACGAGAAACCAAGGCGAAAGTACAAAATGTTACTTTTGTACCCGGTCTCCCCTATATATTTTATGGGATGAAATACGACTACCTACTGATAAGAAATCGAGAAAGAACTGAGATGAAATGAATCAAATTAGATAGACCTCCGTAATTATTTTGTGTGTAATTTATAGTTCAACTCTCAAAAGAAGATATACAAACAGATCTTTTAAAAATATAACACCAATTTTCACCTTCAGCATTATATTGAAGTGACTATTCGTAATCGATCACTTTCTTTCTATATGTCATGCTATGTTGCAAGTCATGTCAGTTATGTAATGGTTTTTCTGAGCTCCATATGAAGGGTCTTATTGAATTACACTCATTGTAAAATATTTCACTATTTATGAATTAAGAAACAAACTCTTCAATATCGGAACAAAGGATTGGAAAGTGTTTATATAGTAGTATATATCAAACAATACATGACCTTATCCGTTAGATGTTCTGGTATTTTTGAGATGGCATTTGTGAGATCAAAGATTATGGAAGAATTTTCATTTTTACAAAAAATTATTACAAAAAGGTATTTCTCGTTAGTATACAGCATTTTTATTCATCAGTTAAAACTATTGATATCAGTAACACGTTTATCATTTCCAAATGAAGTGAATATATTAATGTTTTTTTTAATATAAGAGCATTCTTTTTTCAAATAGATATTTAAATCTTAATTCAGAATACATACACTTTCCACTACAGAAATAATTCTCAAGAATTCCTTTCAGACGGTCCAGAATCTCAGAGATTTCTTTCTATAGATAATTTCTATAGATAATTTCTTGCTATTTATTTTAATTTGAACAAACTGATTACTAGTTAAGTTTATTCATAAAAGACTTTTTTTATCTTATATAATATGTTATCATTTATATACATTACAACTCCTGCTCTGTGCCTGCTGCTACTGTCGCATCAAATTATATTATAATTATCTAAACCTGTATATATATATATATATACATATATATATATATATATATATATATATATATATATATATATATATATATATATATATATATTTATATATATATATATATATAATTATTTATTTGAATTGTTGTTGCCTGTGGAGTATTTTTAACCTTTTGATAATTATTAGCAATAACTGGCTTGGTGAATCTCAAAAAACTCGATTTTATTAAAAAATTGACGTTTCGCCACGAAATTCGTGGCTTTTTCAAAATTTTTTCTAATGAAATCAAGTTTTTCAAGATTCACCAAGCCTGTTGTTGCTAATAATTATCAAAAAGTTATATCTAATATATAAAATTCTCGTATCACAATGTTAGTTACCATACTCCTCCGAAACGGCTTGACCGATTCTCATTTTTCCTCAATTTTGTGTGAAATTATATGGTAGAACGTTTGCCCGTCAGATAAATTGATGGGTAGATATGCAGATACATAGACAGATAGATAGGTAGATAGAATGATAGATAGATAGTTAGATAGATAGAAATATAGATAACTATCTAGATAGATAGATATATAGTTAGATAGGTAGATATACATCGGCAGATAGATGAATAGATAAAAATAATTTATATGGCAGAACAACATTTGCCGGGTCAGATAGTATATATATATATATATATATATATATATATATATATATATATATATATATATATATATATATATATATATATATATATATATATATATATAGACATATTCAACATCTAATTACTAAAATTATCAATTAACATCATTTTTGAGGTGCACTTCGTTGATTACTTTACCTCGTGCTGCACGCCAGGTTATATTGTGCAGCTAGTGAATTGATAGAAAATGGACCCAGTTTCAGGTTTGAAAAAATAACCGTATTTCCAAACAGGAAAATTGAAATCTTTACACTGTAATTACAACTTCAAAAATTTATCTGTATATACAATAAAGTACTAGCGATAGTATGTATCATTCATAGAAAAAACTGAGGAACTATACTTCTTTTCATAAGAATAGTAGGTACCTGGTGTGAAATAGGGAACCTGTGGGTGGGTCAATTTAAACCTTTCACGTTTTGGTTGACAAATATATACATATAATCGTACGAGAGTCAATAAAACAAACTGAAGTTCTAGTAATAGTTGCACTTTCTGAAAGTTTGAATATCCAGATCTGCCGTTATGTTCGTCGTTGACCTTCTTCTGAGAGGGGCGCTGCTGAACGTGCTCATGAACAAATGGGTGCAATTGTCCTCTGGATTAAAATCTATCCCTTGTGAAAGAGTTATCAGACTTTTGGGTCTGATACTACAGAATAAATTTTATGATATGATAGAATAGAAAGATGTGGTGTCATGGGACATCAGGTAGGAACGAAGTTTCTTCGGATTCGACATTATAATTATATAATAAAAATAAAAATAGAATGAATAATGTATTGAGAATGTAGAATATATATTATTTACACATGTAAGTTGTATAAACAATATTAACTATGTAGATTAACTTATATTTGTAAACTTATAGTATTTAATTTTATTTCCCTAATTAATTTTCCACTATTATCACTGTCAGCCTCATTTAAGCCACTTGTTAGTTTACTTGCCATTGTTACTATATACAGGGTCGCTGATATGTATGGAAACGGTCGATTATTTACTAAAGTAAGATAGCTAGCGAAAAATGTTGAAATACAAAAGTTATAGGGTTTTTTAAAATCTATCACACTAAATAAAAATTAAGTCTACAGGGTCAGTCAAAAAGTACTGAAGAAATGAAATTGCTTTTTCTTCAATAGAACACCCTATATATTATACCATATTTCAATTATGCTCAAAATTATGAACAAAATTTACATAGCACATCATTTCCTAAATTCAACCGTTTTCGAGATATCGAATTTTGAAAACAACCGTTTACTACTCTCTAATTTATTGAAGAAAAAGCACGAAATGATGGATATTCATTACTGAAGTCACAAAAAGTGGAGTATGTGGATATGAATACAATTTAATTATATTTATACACGAAATAAGAAAGCATAATTGTTCAGGGCTGATAAAAATGCAGGAAACAAGTTGTAATAAACAACAATAATTCTATTTAATAAGGTGCTCAAAGTATTTACCATTTACCTCCTGTGATGAACTGGCTGAACAAAGTCTTGTAGTGAATTCAAAATCATGTGAGGAGGAATGGTAGAAATTTCATGCCTTATTCTTTCTTTCAACTCTTAGATATTTGTCGGCATATTTTTGTAGACTACATTTACCGTCGGGAGGTAAATCGTAAACACTTATGAGCACCTTATTAAATAGAATTTGTTGTTTATTACAACTTGTTTCCAGTATTTTTATCAACTCTGAACAATTATGCTTTTTTATTTCGTGTAAAAATATAATTAAATTGTAATCATATCCACAAACTCCACTTTGTGCGACTTCCATAATGAGTATCCATCATTTCGTGCTTTTCTTCAATAAATTAGGGAGTAGTAAAAGGTTATTTTCAAAATTCGATATCTCGAAAACGGTTGAATTTAGGAAATGATGTGCTATGTAAATTTTGTTGAGAATTTTGAGCAGAATTTAAATATGGTATAATATATAGGGTGTTCAATTGAAGAAAAAGCAATTTTATTTCTTCAGTACTTTTTGACTGACCCTGTATACTTAATTTTTATTTAGTGTGATAGATTTTGAAAAACCCTATAACTTTTGTATCTTTACATTTTTCGCTAGCTATCTTACTTTAGTAAATAATCGACCGTTTCCATACATATTAGCGACTTGGTATAATATCGTATTGAAGATTTACAAATTATAAATAAACGTGTTTATTTACGAGAAAAATGAATTTATAATGTGCTTAGTCAAAATTTCATGTATATGTCGTGGCAGAAGGAGGGAGATGAAGAATGACGCATACTTTGCACTTAGTTATATGTTTTTCTTACTGTTTTAGTCTCACATTCTCTTCAGTTTGGTCGCGCAGCAAAATCCCTATTTCCTCTAAGCCTACTGCAAGGATCTTCGTTTCAAAACTACACAAACTCACAAACATAAAAATATAAAATATAAATCAGATCCCTATAGGCATCTGAAAATAAGAATGCAGCGCCAATGTGGCCAGTCGTAGAACTATAAATATTGACATTGGAATATTTATGTTGTATTTGTTGTGTGTTTATTTGTGTTTTTTAAATTTAATTTTACCATAATTATAAAGACTTTTCAGGCTTCTTTAATGAACAAGTGTGTTACTGTGTATGTATTCTCATTGCTATTGAGGCGGTAGGTGATTATCATCATTTGTTTTGTAGCCAAATTGAGAGAAATCTTAGGTTAGATCATGAGATGAATATCTTAATTCTTTGATTGACTCGTTCAATATGTACTCTAGCAGCTGCTATTTTGGCATTCAACATTGCTTCTTCTGTAGTCAACTGTTTTGCGTCTTTCAAAATTGGTGGCATGGTCAACTTTATTTTAAACTTTTGACAAATATCATCTATCAAGAAACCTTTGTCCACCATAATAGCATCCTGTGAGCTTTCTACCTTTAAAATTAAGTCACTTTGTTGGAAAATCGTTTTATCAGATGCTCTTCCCCCATATGGTTCACTAATATAAGTAATCAAACCTCCAGGAGAAACACCTGTCATGAATTTCACTGTGTTTTTAGATTTATACTGAGAGTAAAACCTGATCCTGCAGGAAAGGCACTTTGGTTTCTGTATAAAAATTTCTGTACAGTCTAAGATGATTCGAGTATTTTGAAAACTTTCAAAACATTTTGGCATGTTTTTCTGTATTTCAGAATATT
>JARQZK010002596.1:0-2500 GCA_030704885.1 Cynegetis impunctata | reverse complement strand
AAAATTTGACAGTATACTAATGTTGATAGGGGCAACTCGACTAATATAATTATCAATTGTTCCTATAAGGATTCTCGTATTACTTACTTTGGGGTGGATTCCTTATTGAAAAAGACTTGCTTTAATAGATTTTGTATAGTATTTGGATAACTAATCATACAGGGTGTTCGAAAAAAAAGATCTAAAATGAGATTGAGAGAACTGACAAAATTCAATTTTTTCAAATGGAAACCCCCCATTTTACTTATTTTGTAGTATTTAGCATTTAAAAAGAAGGTGACTTTGTATAAAGTTATCTATACCTAAAATTTGAAGTTTTCGAAATATTGCCAATTTAATATTTTTATATGGCGATTTTGCATTTAATCGTTAAACAATTAGATCTAGGATATCCAACCGCTGTCAGTTTTATGTAGATATTAACTTTTCATGCTTTTGAGCATGCTTGAAATGAGTTGATAATAGGAAAGTACCATTTTTGTTATTTCGTATATACATTCCATTGTCATTTTTAAGAAGATATTTCTTGGTTTTTCGTTGTTTTTTGAAATTTGCTCAACTCCACATCTTCTATCATTCCCCTATGATTCTCAAATTTCTCTTAACCTGCCTTGTTGACAATTCATAAAAATATCGCATAGAGCCGTTTTGTTTGTTTTTTCATTTGATATTCTACTTATGTTTATGTTTCCCTGGATTTAACCAGTTTAATTTTAATCTATAGTTCAAGTTTTTGAATATTCCAGGCTGTTCAGGAGATTTTCCCATAATTTAGTATAAACCTCTTAGGAATAAGTTTTTTATCTCGTTTCAAATATTACTTTTAGGTATACACCGAATTCATTGTGATGTTAGCATATTATGTTGATTTGAATGTGATTTGAAAATTTCACTTAGTACGTATTTACTACGTTAGATTTTTGAAACAAAGAGTAGGCATTCATTCACCTGAACTCACTTAAGTTTATCATATCAAAAAAAATTCTTTCATGGTATAATAATAAGAACTCTTCTCATTATTCTTGGAAACATTGCCACCGATGATTTTTTTAACATCCGACGGAAGATATTATTAAAAAAGAAATATTGACAAGTCAGTTCCATGCTTGACCTTAATTGTGGCGGAAGATTACGATGGATCTCTATAGTACCCAGAATCATTACAGTATATCAATAGCAGTTCGAAGGAGGGGTTTTATATTGCAACCATCTTACTTATATAAACAAAAGAAGAATCCAACTTTCGAAGGCAGTTGACAGTTGATTTTCCTTGTTAGTGTACTTACATATCTGACGATGCATAATATTTACATTTTTGTGAGTACCCGAATTGTGATATGTGTAGTTGATGTGTTACGTTTCATTTGAAGCGTGTGTAGTTTTGGTCGACTTAAAAATGTTTTTAGCAAATCGCAAGTGAGGAAGAAGATGCTTACCTGGTCAAAAATTAAAATAGCATTCGTTATCAGGAACCGTATTTAGAAATAATGCTTTCGTCGTGATATTGATTCGCTATTTCGGTAGATATAAATTACAAGAGAAGAAAATGTTTATAACTTCCTTCGTATATCCTCATATTGCTTTATTTAATTTTTTTCGTCTTCTTTGTGTCTTGTTTGAAGCTATCCTCATTGAATGTAATCAATATTGATTTTTGCTAAATATTCACTGTGACTTTATTGCTTCTGCAATGCAATACTAGGAGAAAGTTCGATGTAGGTATTCAAAAATAACTCAACGGCGTAGTTATCTGATACATTTTATTTCTATTCAATAATAAAGCATAAACTTCCGAAGTTTGAAATTCTCATATTTTCAACACCCCATATAAAATTACTGCCTCTCCGTTCATCAACACCTATTAGTTACTTACCAATTGAATATGTATGATTTAAATTTTTGTAGTAGATATTCCACTATTTTCTAATTCGTCGGCTAAATTCTTAGGTTATAATATTTCATTACAATATTTCTCATTTTATTGCGTTTCATGAATACTAAATAAAACATCTTTGCATACAGTAACACAAGATTTTTTTTAATTCACAAGAACCGGTGAATGTAGTAATCATCCAATGAAAACAAATGTTTTCACGATCATTTGTCATGTGAAAGGTAACTTCTTGATTTTGTAGTATAATCCAACAACAAAACTGAAGTTAATTTGCTCGTAAAAGATCACTTGATATTCTGGTTATGAGATTAACCATATTATTAGTGCATACAACGAGGAAATGTAATTTTCATGCAACAAGGACGATGATGTTTTATGAAGTATATTTATTTCAGGGTAATCTTGATATCGGTTTAGGAGAAGCCACTTTAAATCAAAAATGACAGGTTGAATCACGAGAAAAACTGTTTTCTACACAACGCCTAAAATTCTGTTGCTAGAATTTACTTTTTACTAAGAACATAACTTCATATCCATAAGTAGTATTTGTTATTTCCTAATACTCCAATTGTCAATATTTGAAAAAATATATTTTGTTCGCAATGA
>JARQZK010002595.1:0-16491 GCA_030704885.1 Cynegetis impunctata | reverse complement strand
TCAGTCCCGTTTAACAAAAATGCGTATCTTTGGATAAATTGTGTAAGAGTGAAAAGTCCTACGTCTGACTTCAGAAACGTTTTCGAAAATAATTTTCGGTTGTGAATTGTTCGAGAAATTGAAGACAAGATGCCGCTTTTCAAGAAGAAAATGCAACGATCTAAATCCTTGTCCAGGAAAGAAATCTCCTTGGCCAGACTGGAAAAACTTTCGAAAAGAAGTTATCACTGATCATCATACACTACCACTTGGTAAGTTATGTCAAATTTTAGCTGATCGCCAACACGTTGTTATGAAATTGATGCCTTTATTTCTATTCATAAGGGTTATCGTTTAAATTATACCAATTTGAAATAACTTGTTTTTAATTGGTGATTTGCCTAACTGTGCGATCGTCAACCGAGCAGATCAACGTTGAATAAGGCCAAACTGAAGAATTAATTTTACGTGAACACAACGAATATTTTAGGAAGAAAATGCTTACATAACAAATTCGATTGAACGAAGCTAATCAAAACAAACATACACATTTGGCTACTATTTCGCTATTTAATTCTTAATAACTCTAGATACTTACTCTTCACAATGTTAAATCTATTTTCGGAGGTTATTCCAGGATAGATCAAAAATTACCTATAATCTTCATGAAAGCTTGTTTTTTTTAATTCCACTCATTCTTCGAACTCGTGGAATTAGACAAAATTGAATAAACACGATCTGGTTAATTTTATATCCCTCACGGTGCACCAGCTGTTATAACCCACACCTTATTTTACTCTATGTGAATTTTTTACACATTAATTACAATTTATTACACCTATTCCCAAATTTAGTACAGCTGCAGAACTCAAGCTATGAGGTTGTGGTGTAGAATTAGTCTAAAGCTGCACCACACTTATACCATGTTAATTATTTTTGATTCAGAACATTTCTGCGATTAATTACAATTAATTACAATAAATTACAACCATTTCAGGCCTCATTACAATTTCACAATTCCAAAAAGTAGGTAGCGGATCGAAAAGATATGACAATAACACATAAATGTAAGGATATTCATTTATTACAAGAGCCCACTCGGTTTTATGGATACAAAAAATGGACAGCAGGATTAAGAAAATAATAACAAAGAAGCTGCAGGTAAGTGGGGTAGTGTAAATAATTGATAAGAATTTTCACGCCACAAAAATTATAGAATTATCGAAAATATGATAGAAATACAGAATTTTCAATTTATTACAATAGCCTACTCAGTTTTATCGATACAAAAAATGGTCAGCAAGATTAAGAAATTATAACAAAGAAGCTGCAAGTAAGTGGGATAGTGTAATAATTGATAATAATTTTCACGAGACAAAAAATTATTGAATTATCGAAAATAAGATAGAAATACAGGGTATTCAATTTATTATTATACCCCACTCACCTGCAGCTTCATTTTTATCATTTTCTTAATCCTGGTGACCATTTTTTCTATCGATAAAACCGAATGGGCTATTGTAATAAATTGAAAACCCTGTATTTCTATCTTATTTTCGATAATTCTATAATTTTTTGTCTCGTGAAAATTCTTATCAATTATTACACTAACCCCACTCACTTGCAGCTTCTTTTTTATTATTTTTTTAATATTGCTGACTTTTTTTGTATCGATAAAACCGAGGGGGCTATTGTAATAAATTGAAAACCCTGTATTTCTATCATATTTTCGATAATTTTGTAATTTTTTTCTCGTGAAAATTCTCATCAACTATTATACTACCTCACTCACTCACAGCTTCTTTTTTATTATATTCTTAATAATGCTGCCCTTTTTCGTATCCATAAACCCGAGTGGGCTATTGTAATAAATGAATATGCTTAAACATGTGTTATTGTCATAGTTTTTCGATGCGCTACCTACTTTTTGGATTTGTAGATTTGTAATGAGGCCGGAAATGGTTGTAATTTATTGTTATTAATTGTAATTAATAGTAATGAATTACAGAAAAGTTCAGAATCAAAAATAATTAATATGGTATAAATATGGTGCAGCTTTAGACTAATTCTATCTATATAACTAAAACTGTTCTTGTCGAATTTTATCCAAAATTTAAAACACCTGTACTAGAGGATATTGTCTATGATGGCCAGAAAATATCAAAATCAAATAATGTCAAATTTCTTGGTCTCTATTTAAATGAGAATTTTGACTGGAATGGCCATATAAATGAGGTTTGTTTAAAGCTTAATCGTAATTATTTTGCAATCTTAAACCTGAAAAATAATTTCTCAATAAATGCACTTATGGCGACTTACTATGTTCTAGTCTACCCAGCATTATCATTCCATATTTTAACATGGGGCCAGGCTCAAGATTTTAATAGAGTTTTTGTTTGTCAGAAAAGAATAGTCAGGATGATTTTTGGCTTAAAACCCAGAGACTCGTGCAGGAAAACATTCTGTGATAATAATATTTTAACTGTTGTTGGTATATATCTTTACAAATTGTTGTGTTACGTTTATGTAAATAGAGATATTTTTGTATTGAATGGTGAAAATCATCAATATAGTACTCGAAAAAGAGATGATTTTAAAATACCACATTTTAATCACTTTTATTACAGAAAGTGTCTTAGTTATGCTGGGCCAAAATATTTTAATAATTTGCCTACAGAGATCAAGCAGGCCAGAACTATCTCTATTTCTAAGCGGAAAATTAAGCATTTCTTATTACGGTATTCTTTTTATTCACTTAATGAGTTTTGTGATAAATGTAGCAT
This sequence comes from Cynegetis impunctata, assembly GCA_030704885.1. Classification (NCBI taxonomy): domain Eukaryota; kingdom Metazoa; phylum Arthropoda; class Insecta; order Coleoptera; family Coccinellidae; genus Cynegetis; species Cynegetis impunctata. Next base: position 13,729 of record JARQZK010002595.1, on the reverse strand, counting down.
TATCATAGGTTTCTGATCCCATAAAGTAGTTTTTGTTATGTATGTTTTTTTTTTGCTTTGTTATTCTATCCTATTTTTTTCGTTTGTATAATCTTTTGACTTATCCTATCTGTATTATGCATAACACGTTGTATAACAGCCATTTGGATCAATAAATTTCTTATTCTTATTCTTATTCTACACCACAACCTCATAACTTGAGTTCTGCAACTGTAATGAATTTGGGAATAGGTGTAATAAATTGTAATTAATGTGTAAAAAATTCACGTAAAGTGACATAGGGTGTGGGGTATAAAAGCTGGTGCACCGTTTTCAAGGAGAATAATTTTTGAGTATATAACATGTACTTGAAACCAATATTTCCTTTATAGCCACATAGTGTAAAGTGAGTATTTAAGAAACTTACAACTTTTAATGAAAAACAACATGTTTATTTATTTATATATTAAAACGTTGACGTAGGTAATACAAAAAACTTATCATAAGTGTAAACAATATTTTGGTTTCCGAAAAGACATTGACATCGAACCGCTACTGCTTTCCATAGGAGTAGGTATTTATCCTGTTGAGGCTCAAGTTCCGTGCTGTTTCCTAATTTTTTCAATTATATCTTCTTCCTGTAAGTAGCTGGATATTGACATCGCATCATAATGCCCTGTGATTTCTAGTAGTCGTATTTTCCAGGAAAATAATAGCAAAAAATTTTTTTGATGTCAGGGATTTATATATTTATAATATATATATATATAGTATATATATATATAATATATATATATATATATATATATATATATATATATATATATATTATATATATATATATATATATATATATATAATAAAATATATAATGTATAATATATATATATATAAATATATATTATATATATATATATATATATATATATATATACTATATATATATATATATATATATGTATATATATATATATATATATATATATATATATATATATATATATATATACATATATAAATATAACTGTTATATTTTAAATTACTCGTCAAAAGCCCGCCTTAAACACTCGTAAGTTTTTTATTGATACCTGTACAAGCAATATTTTCCTGAATAAATATTCTGTGATGTATGCTTGTTCAAATAATTAATAGTTTTCATTACAACTGACAGTACCAAAGGTACATACGAGGATTTTTATTCTACAAAATTAGTGATTTTGTGAAAATAAATAAAAATCAATGTTGAATAAAGTATCAACAATTAAGAGCTTCACTTTCTTTTGAAGAAATAATCTACTTAATTACCTTTCTAATGATATGCTACACATTTATAAAAAAACCTTTCTGCTTCAAGTTACAGATAATCCCTCATAAAGAAGGAAATTGTTCGGACTTGAAGTGATAAAAACAAATTTATTTTTATGATCGTTTATTTGAACAAAAGTTAAACTACTAATAATAATATACTATCTGACTGTTTTAAAGTTACAAACTTTGTTCGAAATGTTCTCTCTTGTTCCTAATGCACGTCTGACACCTCTTACTTCCTTCAACCGTTACGGTAGGTAGGTACCTATATTTGTTGAAGCAGAAATATTTCTCTTTTTTGTTCGAACAAAATGTGATTTTGTGATCGTTTATTTGAACAAAAGTAACATTACTAACAATAATTCAATACCTACCTGCTCAATTTTTGTTCGAAAAAAAAAATTTCAGCTTAAACAATAAAAAAAATTATTTGTGTACTTTTGAAGTTTTATTTTCACAAAATCACTAATATTGTGGAAAAAAAATCCTCGCATGTGTCTTTGGTACTATCAGTTGAAATTAAAACTATTAACTATCTGAACAAGCATACATTACAGAATATTCATTTGAAAAAATGGTGGTTTCACAGGTATTAATGAAAAACTTATGAGGGTTTAAAGGCGGGATTTTGGGTAATTTGAGAAAAAAAATTCAAAAAATAACATCTCCTTAACCGTGAGTCTTATATATATATATATATATATATATATATATATATATATATATATATATATATATATATATATATATATATATATATATATATATATATATGTATATATATATATTATGTTATTGTTAGTTTTTGATATTGAAGTCATTCATTTTTATTATGCATCAAAGTTCCTTAATAGGCACTGTGCGCACTGTGAAGAAGTGCGCTGATCAAGAGAGATCTTTCATTTTCATTGATTAAACGTTTGACCCTGACAATTACAATACTTTCAACATGCAATTTTCCGAGTTTCCGAGCACTTTTTCCTTACTAAATGCTCTAAGAATATATATATATATATATATATATATATATATATATATATATATATATATATATATATATAATCTCTTGATAATTATTAGCAATAACAGGCTTGTTGAATCTTAAAAAACTCGATTTTATTAAAAAGTTGACGTTTCGCCACGACATTCGTGGCTTTATCAAAACTTTTGAAAAAATTGAAATTTCTTTGACATTTATTGATTTGAAAAAATTTGAATAGACAAAGACTACTATGTCTTACTAAAAATTTTTTCGGCTGTGGCCGTTCTTTGTTATTTATTACGTGCTATTCAGTCCAAAAAAAAAAAAATATATATATATATATATATATAGAAACATATGTTCTTATGTATTTCTAACTTGTTTACACGATAAAGGGCGCAATTGTGAAGCAATAGGGTTGAAGGTTGGTAGGTAGACAGTTTTTCATGTCCTGTTGGATCAGTCCAGGATCTCGGGAACAATTTTTACCATTTATTACTTTCAAGCTTATTTTCCGTAAGTAGCTTCATTTTGATGAGACGCCCAATTTTGTCTCTTACATCAATTCTCCATTGTGGTAGCTAACAGAGGTAGCATAGATGGAATATGTTAATTTGACGATTTTCAAAAATTCATCAATAACTGCGAGTCTATCATTAAATCTTAAGAAAATGATTTACATTATTGAAGAAAAAGAAGAAAATATTTGTCCTACAAAATGTATGTATCATCAAAGAGTCCCCTCCTTCCAACATGTATCAATTACGAGGTCATCAAAAATGATTACTAACTAACTGATTGTTTTACTGTTGCTATATTATCGTAGGACCGGGATAACGTACCACACAATTTGTAGGACATTGTGGCTGTTAAATTATATGAATATTAACTACTGTAGCTTAGTTACAATTTGTAGGACAATGTGGCTATTAAATTATATAAATATTAACTAAGATACAGTAGTTAATATTTATATAATTTAACAGCCACATTGACCTACAAATTGTGTGGTACGTTATCCCGGTCCTACGATCAAAAGTTGTAGTACAGATCCCTGTACTAAAGATAATTACCAACAAGCTGAATCTTCGTGAATAGCTTCGTTTAGATGTGACGCCCAACAATTTCCTATACAAAAATTTTCGATTGAGGTAGCTAACAGAGATAGCAGGAATAAAATAGGACGATTTGATGATTCGATAGTTTCTATTATGAGACTATTTATGAAAAAGCTTCTTGAGCTTCTTTATGAAAGAGCTTCATTTTTTATCAATGTCTCATTCATATGATGCCAATGTTGAGCGTATATCAATTAAATAAAAACAAAATAGGTAAATAGGCTCTCTACGGAGTCTATGACTTGTCTATTATATTCAAAATGACGCTAATTTTTATGACTTTGAATTTATTATAAGTTAATCTATATGTTTCGTTTGATAAATAAACTTTATTTGATTGAATATTGTTTTTTTCATCTACCGATTTTAAGTTCAAATATACCGATTTCTGTTGTCGACTCTAATAGTCCAAGATCCCAGAGCCACCAGACGTCCCTTATTTTCTCAGTAATAAAGTTTTTGGGATGAAAAAGTGCTCGTATGTACTTCAATGTATGGATACTCGCTATCTTGTGCCGACGGCCATTTTCCAGGTATCAGGTGCTAAAGATGGAAAAACACTCGACCTACTTACCTTATTTTCTCACACTTGATTTTTATTTATGATACTCAGAGAACCATTTCAATTCCTTATGCAAGCTGCCAGACCGATCGTATGGGCCAAACATCCCGCCAGATACACATTAAGTGTGAGTATGACAGTATAAGCGAAGTGTCATGATTCGCCCCTTTAAAATTAAATCGCGCTTAAAATGGGCGAATCATGACATTTCGCTCATACTGTCATACTCAAACTTAATGTGTGTCTCGCTGGATGTTTGGCCCATACGATCGGTCTGGCAGCTTGCATAAGGACTGGGGCCGTTCAAGTATTACGTAACGCAATTTTTGAAGATTTTTGACCCTCCCTCCCCCCTATGTAACGCATCGTAACGTTCTCACGAACCCCTCCTCCCCCTATGAACGTTACGTAACACCCAAGTGACTATTTTTACCTAAAAGTCACAAATATGTTGCGCAAAGTACCGGAAAGTTGCTAAAATACCGTTTTTATTGTTTTAGTCGTGTTTTCGTTAATAATAAACAAAACAAGAGATTATTATTTGATAAACAACAATACATAATGTGATATGTTGAAAAGGGCTCAAATTTGTCCTAATAAACTTTTACTACTAATCTTACATTCAATTATGCCGTTTTCCTGACTTAGCCCTGTCGTTGCATACATTTTTAGCTAACTTCATCCACCATTATTTTTCTCATGCATTATTCAATTTTCGCTTATTAACCGGTTTTCACTTTGAAAACCTGCTTATTGAAATGGGTGCTATTAGCAAAGTTGGACCTAGGCCCAAGATAGTTTTTTGTTTCAGGGGCGGCTAGTCAAAGGAGGCTAAGGAGGCTAAGCCTCCTCAATAATATTCCGTGTATCACTAATATATTATATTGAACAGAACAGTCAGCATTCAGCATATTCATATTAATCAAAATGAGCGTAGGACCGGGATAACGTACCACGCAATTTGTAGGACAATGTGGGTGTAAAATTATATAAATTTTAACTAAGCAACAGTAAAAAAATCAGTTAGTTAGTAATCATTTTTGATGACCTCGTTATGGATACATGTTGGAAGATGGGGACTGTTTGATCAATTCAGACATTTTGCAGGACAAATATTTTTTTCAATAATGTAAATCATTTTCTTAAGATTTAATAAAAGGCTCGCAGTTATTAGTGAATTTTTTAAATTGCCAAATCAACATATTCCATCTATCAAATCGTGAAAAACATACTTGTTGACCATGGTCAATTTCATACATTACATAAAGTGAACAAGGAAAATTCTTTAATAATCGCGTGTTTGCGCGACAAATTTCTGCATTTTCGGTCCAACCGGTAATTTGTTGGTTCCCAATATCTTTGGTGGGAGGGCGCTCTGGGTTGTTATCCAGACAGTGTTACTGACCACGATTTGTATTGGGGAACAATTAGAAATTTGATAATTCACTCCGAGTCAAATAAGCTGCACTGATGAGATCTAATAAGATCGAATTGTGAATGCAGATTTTACGTTGCGGAATACGTATAACCAGCTCCCTTGGAAAGTTGTTTGATAATTTTTTTAAATTATTAAAGAATTTTACTTGTTCACTTTATGTAATATATTTCATCTATGCTACCCCTGTTAGCTACAGAATTGATATAAGAGACAAAATGGAAGTCTTATCAAAATGAAGGTACTCACGGAAAATTAGCTTGATAGTAATAAATTGTTCCTGGGATCCTGGAATAGATGAATTAGAAGAGAAAAGCGGCCTCACTTGACAAATCCAACCATATAGTTGGCTAAAATGACGCTGTTTCTGGAGTAGAACATTTGCTATATTGACATAACTGTCATTGTTCGTTTCCAATATGAAAACACTCGTTATAATTCTCTCAATTCTGTTTATCACCTACGTGGATATGCACAAGTACACATGGCAAAATAACTTGAACACTATTATCGGTGATTGGAGCGGAGATTGTACGAATGATGTAGAAGTAAATATGTTCAATCCATATGGTACTGGAATAGCATCAGCAGCTGTTGGTATGGTAATACCAAATTTTGCCCAAAATGAATCTTCTGTAAAATGTAAAGTGTCTTTTCGAATATCGAAAGAAATGGAATCCCAACAGCAAATTATGGTTCTGGAGTATATCGTCAATGATGCAAAGTACAAAGATATAATGCAAGAATGTCTGTCCGATAATAGAGATAATTACTTGGTAGTCACGGAGGATATTGAAGACAGCCAACCTATTTATGTTTGCGATAAATTCAAACCGTCCCCACAACGTACACCTGTGTTCACCTATGTAAGTAACTCACAAAAACTCACACTCCAAGTGCATCCCCAGGGCGACGTTTTTCCCATGAAAATCACTGTAACCGCTGCCAGAAAAGTGGACAGACATGACCACTGCTTGGAATCGAGCGAAATCCCATGTTTTATAGGAAGGAACTTGATGTGTCTAACCAACACATTAGCTTGCGATGGAAATATCAACTGCGGCGTTTTCAACGAGATGGATGAGGATTATCGCGTTTGTTTAGTGCAGGAGTTCCCGGGTTATTGGGCTGCGGTTCTTGCAGGCCTTTTGGTTTTGATTGGACTGTACATAGTTATTGTTTACCTTATGAAATCGTATATTCCAAAAATAAACGATAATTTTTTCATTTTCGATGAGGATAAAGAAAATAAGTTGATGTTGAAGAGTCAGCTCAACACCTTCGCATGGCGTAAGCCTATAAAACGTGACAAGGGAGAAAATCTGTGTATTTGCCAAGGAATCTCTGATACCAGTATTTCAATTATGAGTGATTGAGTGCCAAGGACAAAGAGAATTTGCCGATCATGACGAAAGACTATGAATACTGTGAAGTAAAAATTTGTAATGTGTCTGTCATTTATATAAAAAGTTTTTATAAATTTTTCAATATCCTTAATTCCGAAACCTTTATTTTATATATGGCATGGATAACTTTACGAAACATTCTACGAATCTATAGCTCTCTTGTTGGTAAGGAGCAAGTATGGAATTTAAAATACTCTATCACAGCAGGCTGCATTAGAAAAGCAGGTTTTCGTAACTCATCCAGTTGAAAAAATTTATTAGTTCAATTAAGATTTTTTTTCCGAATTCAAACCAGTTTGCCATCTATTCAGACCACAAACTTTCAACCCTATTGCTTCAAAGTTGCGCCCTCAATCGTGTAAACAAGATACTTAAGATTAATCAGCTGATTAACCTTAAGTATTCATAAATAAAGTTAAATACTAACAAAAATACATGTGATGTCCGAACTTAATTACTTTAAATTAAAAAACGAAATCTGTTTTGAGCCTGGCAGAAATCCTACAAATAACCTCAAAATTTAGTAAGAAATGAATATAAAAAACTGTACTTTATTAGATAAAAACTGTATGTTGTACTTCCAGAAGTCCTGAAGAAGAATTAAATTAAATTCGAAAGCTTGGCAAAAAATAAAGAGTTTTACTTAAATTCATCCAACAAATTAGTCGTTTTACCCTTATGATCAATTAAAAACTATATATATACATATATATAAATATATGTATGTATAAATATATATATATATATAGGTATATATATATATATATATATATATATATATATATATATATATATATATATATATATGTGTGTGTGTGTGTGTGTGTATGAATCGAACATAGAATTGAAGAAATATTTGAGAGAAATATAGGTTTCGGGATTAAGGACATTGAAAATTTCATAACTTTTTATGTAAATGACAAGACGCATTTCAAATTTGTACTTCACATAATTCATAGTCTTTCGTCCTGATCGGCAAATTCCCTTTGTCCTTGGCACTCAATCACTCATAATTGAAATACTGGTATCAGAGATTCCTTGGCAAACACACATATTTTCTCCCTTGTCACGTTTTATAGGCTTACGCCATGCGAAGGTGTTGAGCTGACTCAGACTTTCATAAGGTAAACAATAACGATGTACAGTCCAATCAAAACCAAAAGGCCTGCAAGAACCGCAGCCCAATAACCCGGGAACTCCTGCACTAAACAAACGCGATAATCCTCATCCATCTCATTGAAAACGCCGCAGTTGATATTTCCATCGCAAGCTAATGTGTTGGTTAGACACATCAAGTTCCTTCCTATAAAACATGGGATTTCGCTCGATTCCAAGCAGTGGTCATGTCTGTCCACTTTTCTGGCAGCGGTTACAGTGATTTTCATAGGAAAAACGTCGCCCTGGGGATGCACTTGGAGTGTGAGTTTTTGTGCGTTACTTACATAGATGAACACAGGTGCACGTTGTGAGGACGTTTTGAATTTATCGCAAACATAAATAGGTTGGCTGTCTTCAATATCCTCCGTGACTACCAAGTAATTATCTCTATTATCGGACAGACATTCTTGCATTATATCTTTCTAAGTTGCATTATTGACGATATACTCCAGAACCATAATTTGCTGTTGGGATTCCATTTCTTTCGATATTCGAAAAGACACTTTACATTTTACAGAAGATTCATTTTGGGCAAAATTTGGTATTATCATACCAACAGCTGCTGATGCTATTCCAGTACCATATGGATTGAACATATTTACTTCTACATCATTCGTACAATCTCCGCTCCAATCACCGATAATAGTGTTCAAGTTATTTTCCCATGTGTACTTGTGCATATCCACGTAGGTGATAAACAGAATTGGGAGAATTATAACGAGTGTTTTCATGTTGTAAACGAACAATGACAGTTATGTCAATATAGCAAATGTTCTACTCCAGAAACAGCGTCATTTTAGCCAACTATATAGTCGCATTTGTCAAGTGAAGCCGGTTTTGTCCTAAAAGACTAAGAAATAGATTTTGCAGAAGCAGCAGAGGATACCAATTGTTCTATTATATGAAAAACAGAGCTTACTTATAGTCTGCAAGGTTTTGGACAAGCAACTATCATTTGTTTTATGAATTTTTGAATTTTTTATGAAGATTTAAAAAAAACCGGAGTTTTTCGCTCATAAAATGAAAATTAATGACGAAATCTCGATGCTCTTAACAGAAAAATTGAAGAGAACTAAAATGCAAATGATGAATGCCAACCCGACTCGCTCGGATAGATTCATATAGGAGAAAATACGTGAAAATCACCTTTTTTTCAAAAATCCATAACTCCCACCCGCGAGATAGTACGTCTTGCTGAATACTGCATGTGTGCACAGCACAGGCGTTGTCGGATATTTAGCTTTGGGTAATTGCAGTTACAATTATTCCATGCACTATCTTGGAGCGTGTCTAGATGCTCTACAGGTGGTCCGAACAAAACAATTTTTGGTATTGCGTATGAGAGAAATGGTACGAAGGGTAAGTAACTTGAACCAGAGACTCATGGATGTCTATGAACTCGTGATTGGGTAGATAGCACAATGAAACATGCATCATATGTCATTCGGATCTTTTCAGTCGTATTTTCTCCGAAATTAAATATATTGCAGTGTATCGAAGGAAAGCCGTCAAGTGCGGGAGTAGCATTTTTATCCGTTTTAGACCTCCTAGACCACGATCTTCGAAATATTTTTCGTTTCTGATTTATATATATTATATATATATATATATATATATATATATATATATATATATATATATATATATATATATATATATATATATATATATATATATATATATATATATATATATATATATATATATATATATATATATATATATATATATATATATATATATATATATATATATATATATATATATATATATATATATACATATATATATATATATATATTTATTTTTCACTTGTATATAATATGTTTATTTCACCTTGGATACGGTTGCTATAAACACACTCATTATGCCCTAGGCCATTATGCCCGCATTTGCGGGCATAATGGATTCAAAACGCCCGCTTATTGTACTAGGAGAAATGAAGCAAATTTCATTGATTAAATACCTCATAATCCTTGTCGTATACGACTCTGGATTTCTCCGGCAATGAATTATTCGCAGCTTTGGCTGCATTTTCTATGATATTCTTGGGTAAATTCATTTTCATTTCCATTATTTCTATAAGACTACACAAAGAAAGCAGCAATGACATTCACTAAATATGATGACAAAAAATAATTCACAAACGTCAAACTATCAACAAATGACATGCCTACTATGAGAAGGAATAGGAGCTATGAAACGAATTTTTAAAATCGCTTTTTCATCATAATATATTAATTTTTTCGTGAAAATTAAAATCTTGTATGCACAGATTGAGTTACTAGATTCTTATACCCATTGGGCCACATTCATTCCTCAGGCCAGAGGCCCTCGGCCGAATGTTTCCCTCAGGGCATAAGGATCTATATAAGCACTTGGTACATAAATAACTAATATATATATATATATATATATATATATATATATATATATATATATATAATATATATATATATATATATATATATAATATATATATATATATATTATTTATATATATTGTATATATATATATATTATATATATATATATATATATATATATATATATATAACTGGCAAGTGATACTTACCAGTCGAGGACGTAGTTTGCGCCCGAGCGTCAGCGAGGGCTGGCAAAATAGTCCGAGACTGGTCAAGAATACTGCCTCCCGAGTTTTGTATTATATTTTTTCTACTCTTCTCTTGAATCTATAATTTGAGCAATTCAATTGAAATAACCTGTATGTATGACAGATCTAAAAAAGCCTAGTGTCCCTTGACACAACTGGTTATGAAATGGTTGTTATGAGATTCCCAATCAAACAAAAGTTCTGTCAGTGTCAATTTAAAAATTGTCATAATGGATGTAGATGCAGTTGCTGATGCAACTTGTGCTGCTTTATTACCTCAGAAATCAAAGGAACGCTACGAACGGTGCTACAAGGATTTCAAGGCTTGGTGCTGTATGGTAAGCAACGAAAAAGTTATCGAAAACTCTATGCTGGCGTACTTTGTGGAGAAGTCAAAGACCCTCAAGTCCCCTGCAAGTTTGTGGTGTGAGTATTCAATGCTGAAATCGACGTTATCCATTCAAGACAACGTAGAAATTTCAAAGTTCCTTAAACTAAAGGCGTTTCTGAAGAGGAGAAATGATGGCTATAATCCAAAACAGTCTCAAGTTTTCGCGCGAGAAGAAATTGAAACATTTTTGACAGAAGCCGACGATAAAAGGTTTTTTTAATGAAGGTAGCATAAATGTTGTAGTTTATGTAAAATCACTGTTTTTGTATATTCTTGGAACCACTAAAGCTTAATTGAAAAAAAAAATTATTATTTCCCAGAGGGAGGTAAAATGTACTTACCTATATTCTCGGCGTTGTCGACTTACCTCCCCGAAATCAGTTTGATAATGGAGTACTTACCGAATAAGAAGTAGAAAAATGTAATTTATTTGTAGTTAATAAATTCCATAATTTAACCCAGTTATCTAGCAATTTTATAATGTTTCTTGCGGGAAAAAAAATTACGTGATATTTGCCGAGACCACCCCCTCCCCACGTGAGATTGAGTGAGATTTCTCTCGACTCCCCACCCCTGAAGACCTCACGTAATTAATGGGTGCCCCCTTCGGAATATTGTTTGATAATTCTAAATTATTTAGGAATTTTTCTTGTTCACATCATGTGGTATCACCGCAACATTGTGGAATCGACTAATAGGCCAAGCTACAGAGATTTTTTCATGTAAAAAGTGTTAGAAGAAAACCAGCTGCGCCATTGTTTGTAAAATAGTGCCATATGATATAGTGATATGTTTTTCACTCGACTTTATTATTTATAACTTTGTTATCAACAATTTTATGCAAAAAATTGCATTTTTTTTAGTTTTTTGCTTATAAAAATGAAACTATCAGAGTAATCGTGATGGTGTTAATAGACTAATTGTAGAAACTGAAAATACGAAGGAAATGAGAAGTAGGGCGACTCGATCAGACCCTTAGTTTGAGAGGAAATCGGAAAAAACCGGCCAAAATGCAGTTTCTTCAAAAATTCTTAACTCGCTTATTTTTTGAGTTGTAGCGTAGATCCTCCGGTTAGTATTAGTTATCAATATAAACTTTATTTGTGCGAAGAGCAGGAACTGTCTGATGCACAGTTTTTGATCTGTGGCCATTTGAATATTTTACTATGCAATTTTCCAGCAGACCTGAATGCGACAGGTATGGTCCGATTTCAATTTACAAAAAAGATTTGAAAGTAGAATTCTCATAGCTCAAAACGTTTATCTGGGTTCTCTATGAAAACGCTGAAAACTATGTTACAAATAAAGCTGAACATGACGAAAAACGGCCGAGCGCGTGAGGGTAGTTGAAGAGTGGGGGTTTACAATTATTATCTGACAACGTTTAGAAATAACTGCCATGTTCAAAATGCCGACGCTTTCGAATGTCTTCTCCTTGCCTGCTCCTCTACCCCCACTCTTCAACTACTCTTACGCGCTCGGCCGTTTTTCGTCATGTTCAGCTTTATTTTTAACATATTTTTCAGCGTTTTCATGGGAAACCAAGATGAACGTTTTGAACTATGAGAATTCTACTTTCAAAATTTTTTTAGTAAATTGAAATCGGATCATACCTGTCGCATTCAGGTCTGCTGGAAAATTGCATAGTAACATAATTAAATAAATGGCCACAGATCAAAAACTATCCATCGATCAGTTCCTGATCTTCGCACAAATGAAGTTTATATCAATAACTAGTACTGGCCGGAGGATCTACAGTACAACTCAAAAAATAACCGAGTAAAGAATTTTTTAAAAAACTGCATTTTAGACGGTTTTTTCCGATTTTCTCTTAAACTAAGGGTCTGATCGAGTCGTCCTACTTCTCATTTTCTTCGTCTTTTCATTTTCTACAATTAGTCTATTGACACAATCAGGATTACTTTCATAGTTTCATTTTTATAAGCAAAAAGCTAAAAAAAATTTTTTGCATAATATTGTTAATAACAAAGTTTTAAATAATAAAGTCGAGTGAAAAACATATCACTATATCATATGGAACTATTTTACAAACAATGGCGCAGTTGATTTTCTTCTAACACTTTTTACACAAAATGCTCCCTACAAATCTCTGTAGCTTGGCCTAAAATGATACGATATTGATTTCTGTGACTAATTATGCGTTGATGACAATGAAAAGCCCATTTGCGCGAAACGTCTTTCTTAATACAATCTCCGTTGTAGAGCTCAAATTCTCACACTTATAATAAAGTGCAGGCAGGCGCCGTCTCGGCGACTGAATTTATGAAGAGGCGCCGTTATAACATGAAGAAATTGCTTGAAAGAATGTTCGGAGTAATACTAGCCCGGTCATATAGACATTTAAAATTAAAAAATTCCCAGAGAGCCAAATAATGCTGGAGAGCTAGAGTTTATCATAACAAATAAAGTTTCAAAAGTCCCCATCGATCCTATGTGTGCTAAAAAAGTTATTCGGGGTCAAAGGTCAAAATTTGAGGTTTTTTGGATTTTTCTCGAAAACGGTAAGTTTTATCAAAAAAAGACTTTGAACCAAAGTTGTAGACCTTAAAATTTTCTACAAAAATAGTTCTCATGATTTTTATTTAAGAGTTACCATTCCTGAGATATCGCGATTATAAGAGTCGCATTATACATGATATGCACAATTTCCACGCCACCTGTGAGGTAGTGTACTCGGCGCGTTTTTTTACCGTGTTTTCTCCTGTGGACCTACTCCACTAAATGTCATGACAATTTATGGATAATTCAAGAGAAT
>JARQZK010002594.1:0-15000 GCA_030704885.1 Cynegetis impunctata | reverse complement strand
ATATAATTTATATATATATATATATATATAATTTATATATATTTATTTATATATATATTTATATATATATTTATATATTTATATATATTTATGTATATATTTATATATATATATATATTTATATATATATATATATATATATATATATATATATATATATATAAGAAGGGTAGTCTTTGCTGTCTAGTTAGAATACAAATTAGAATAAAATATTTGGAAAAACAAAAAAGTGTACTCTTTTAACGTTATATTTCTGATATTTCGACAATGATTACTGTCATCTTCAGGGAAGGTACAAAAATAAGTGAAGGAAAAATCACAAAATGGTATAAAACGACCAACAGCAACAAATCCCACTTTGTCTTCGAGAATGATTCCAAAGATTTAATGATCGAGATACAACATTATCGATTTATATATATTATTATTGATCCAGAATACACAAGTGATGATCATCAACGCGAACAGCCATCTTGATTAAGAATTAGACATAGACAGCTTTCAAGAAAACTCTAGTATGAGCTATGAGTTATGTGCTTAGTATGAGTTTTTGAAGTAGAATGTTAGTTGATTATCATCACTTGTGTGTTCTCGATCAATAATAATATATAATAATCGATAATGTTGTATCTCCACCATTACATCTTTGGAATCATTCTCAAAGACAAAGTGAGTATAGTTACTGTTGGTCGTTAAATAGCATTTTGCGATTTTTCCTTCACTTATTTTTGTAGCTTCCCTGAAGTGTCATTATTGTCGACAAAACGGAAGTATAGTGATGCAAGAGTATACACATGCTGCTATACCCAAATATTTCATCCTAATGTATCTATATATATATATATATATATATATATATATATATATACATTCGAATTGTTGTTGCCTGTGAACTATTTATAATCTTTTGATAATTATTAGCAATAACAGGCTTGAAAAAAAAAAGTTTTGATAAAGCCACGAATGTAGTGGCGAAACGTCAACTTTTTAATAAAATCGAGTTTTTTGAGATTCAACAAGCCTGTTATTGCTAATAATTATCAAAAGATTATATATATATATATATTTTTTTTTTATCAATATATTACTTGGTTACCTGTTTGAATTCTACATATACAGTGTTCATTTCTAAAGAAGTAAGAGGTGTTGTTTGATTAATAAATTAACTCAATGTTTTCTTCAGTTGATATTTTCAAGATGTTTCAGTGGCGAACCTTCTTCAGTAGAATATAATAGAGTTTGAAAAACTCCTTTCCTCAGCTTTTAAACTCAACTGATGAAGAACTTTCACCCTGAAACATCTAGAAAATATAAACTCAAGAAAAATTTAAGTTAAAATATTAATTCAAAAAATGAACTTCATATATAGATAAATATATATATATATATATATATATATATATATATATATATATATATATATATATATATATATATATATATATATATATATATATATATATATATATATATATATATATATATATATATATATATATATATATATATATATATATATATATATATATATATATATATATATATATATATATATATATATATATATATATATATATATATATATATAAATATATAATTATTTCAAAGTGGTATTCAATTGAATTTTGTTTACGTTTCCTTACTAAATTCGTGATTTATACTCATCGTTTCAGAAACAAAATCTGGGCAACAGTCATACCTACAATTTTTGATTGTTAACTGAAATTTTTAAAATTTATACTGAAAAACCTATAAACTCTTTCATACATCACCAAACTTCAGAATAGAATTTGCTATTCTACAAATAGTAATTCAAATTGAACATTCACTTTTTCTCGATATCATCTACGCCAATGTTCGACTTTGGTAAAAACTATCTTGTTTCCCGAGGCTCTTGATTAAGCCCTTTCAACGGAAGAGGAATGGATACAGCGTAGTGTTTTTCCGCACGACTTAGACCGGCTCATC
This sequence comes from Cynegetis impunctata, assembly GCA_030704885.1. Classification (NCBI taxonomy): domain Eukaryota; kingdom Metazoa; phylum Arthropoda; class Insecta; order Coleoptera; family Coccinellidae; genus Cynegetis; species Cynegetis impunctata. Next base: position 13,032 of record JARQZK010002594.1, on the reverse strand, counting down.
ACAGGTAGAAGACAGAAAATGAGTATAGTATAAGTCGGTTACAGTATTATCGGAGCAAAATAACAATACAACGGTCTACGAGAAAGTCGAATGCCAGCGATGCAAGGAGCAAAAATAGAGCGTAGTTTCTGGTTCAAAAAAACGCGATTTTTCTAGATTTCCGTTCCACGAGTCATTATCGAATGGTTTATCGATTGACTTCGATATTCTTCGAGTCTATCGGGCTGTGAAGATTCCTTTACAATCTCTTATAACGGTAGCTTATGCAAAATCGCATACCAGATTTTAGGAATTAAATCCTTATTATGATATAATTTAGGGATGCCAAACTATCAGGTGCCTGCCTGTACGGAAATGATAACTGGCAAAAAGGAGAATATAATGCAAATATATGCACATAAATATATATACATATATCAATTATACTTCAAGAAAAAGGAATAACTGGCTGTATGGTATAACTATAAATTATATTCATCAGTTGAAAGTATAGTTTATGCCAACGTATGATCTCACATTAACAAACTGTCATATTCAGTCCATTTTTACTGATGTTTCTTACTGGGTGGTCCACCGAAAAGGTCTATATTAAATAGCACATATATCGCTATATGCAAATTTTCTAAATTAACACCTTTGTTTATTTCAATCATGCTCATCAATTTACTACCACAAAACTTGTTTTATTCTCGAATATATATAATTCAAAAAGGTCCATAATCTATCATAAGAAGGATACTTTTTCAATTCAGGAAAAATATTCACATGCAGTTAGGAAATTTTCAATTTTCTATAAGTAGCGACTACAAAATTTTTTTATATTTTACTCAATAATTTTTGAAATTGTCGAGCACATGGAACATACCTAATATTTAAACCTTATTCATGAAATGTGAGAGAATGATATGTAATAAATCTGTTGAATATCTCCAATTTATCTTTACAATCTAAGCAACTATTATCGATATATAAATTAATATATATATATATATATATATATATATATATATATATATATATATATATATATATATATATATATATATATATAAATATATGTATTTCATATGGAGTAATTTTCTGGGGTAGTGAACGAAAGAATATTTAAAACCCAGAAGCAGGCTGTGATTAAACAGTTTCATACTAACGGCAGAAAATAATGTAGAGGAGTTCTCAGAGATAATGAAATACTAACTGTATTAGGACAATATGTTCTGAACTGTGTGATGTTCTTACGTACACATGCTGATTACTTTCAACATTTTACAAACAGTAATCAAACACGAAAAACTAATATTTTTTATATGGAAGAAAATTGTCTCTAGCACAGAACAATGTTTAATATACGTGCCTGAAAGTGTGTAACTCTCTTCCGAATGATCTAACATGTATAAATGATATGAAAATTTCCAAGGGGTAAGTACAGAGGGTTTTATAGGATTTTGAACCGTATACTTTGATTGAATCCTTAAAACTCGAGTGCTTTTGGAGTGAGGGTTGTATACCTCAACTTCATTATCACGCTGACATGTTATATATAAATATTTCCATGTATGTTTTAGTATCAACAGAGGCTTCCATAAGAAGAAATGGGCTGAAATTTGGTTGTAGAGATCTATGGTATTTACGTGGTTTTTGAGGTCACAGCACTTTCAGATTGAGTTGGAGTGTCAAAATTCCATATGCGGATTGAGTTCTATAAATACTGTTTATTAATTTGAATAATTTACCTGAACCGTTGTCACTTTAATCTAGAAGATTTTATATTTTTTCTTTGGTTTTAAAGTTTCACTTACCTCAGCAGCCACAAAATGAGGGAAATGCAAGATCTTGATGATGGAACTTTGCTGCTTATGCATGTTTTCTGATACATACAAAATTTGCGAATTAGAACGCCTTTGTTATAAATAATTTTCTGTGTGAGTATTTTTGAAATATTACAAGAGAAAAGGTCACTAATATGTGATTATTCCTAAAAACAAGAATGTGAAGATTGTGATGATGGAAATTAGCATATTTTATTCCACGTAGTTTTTTTAAAAACCTTCAGTCAGTTGAGAATTCACGATATCACCTATTTCTTTCTGGTTAGTTCCCAAATGTGAACTAGAAGATTATCTTCCACTTTCGCATATGTTTTCTTGAGAAGGACAAAAACAGATTACGAATCAATTAATATCCATTACAGAAACAATAATTAGTGGGTTGATTTAATTTATTTTAGGCTGAAAGGAAGTTGTTACCGGTCGGCTTCACAGATTTTACTGCCCCATTCGTCATAAAATATGTGGAGCAATAAATTTAATTATATGTACTTATATTAATTTTTATTGCCTATAAATTGCACATATTCCGGGGGTCGCTCTGCAATGAAACTCTACACAACATTACGTCCGTTTACTTCCACCCACACAAAATTTTTCCCTGAGAATGTAGTGCAATTTGATACGAAACGGGTTCAATAACAGTGGGTGGTACGATAAAGTATTGCGTTCGCATAACATAAATTTAGTGGAATATAAATTAATAAAATTAATGGCGGTTATCTTCAATCTGATATTCAGCGTTCGGCGGCAAAGTGGATCTTCTTTTCATCACTGGTTTCCAATTATCAGACTTAAAGAAGAAGAAGAAGAGTAAACCCTACATATACAAATCAAATTCCCTGGTATTGGTTTCTAATGAATTGGCGAGATACGTATTTCAAATATTTTTTAGTAAATTAATTGCATAATTCGAACGTCCTGAAGCCTATTATTTATATACTACTATTATGAATACACTAGCATAATTTGTTGAACTTTGCGAAAGATCCCTAGAATTTTTAATTTTCTAAGACATTTTACAGAAAGGGAGAGCATAGAACGATGCCTTCATTTGAGACGCAGTTATATTAATGAATTTTCCGTAGGCATTTTTAGATTAGATCAATTTTAAAGCTAGTTCCTGAAAATATTCGTTTGAGTTCTAGGCATTCCTCTGAGGTTGAGGTTCAAGGTTGATGTTTGAGGTTGAGAGCAGAGAAATTACTACGTGTCAACTGTCAAGTTTTTTCCATGTGATTCGAGCAACTTTACACTCAAATGATGAACATGAAAGATCAAACGAAGACAGTGTGAACGAATATAAATGAAACTTGACGAAGGTATTCCAGTCATATGCATGTCAGCTGTTCTTTCGTCAATTTTGAATGAACCATGATGTTGGTGTATGTAACTAAAATACAGCGTATTTAGTCATATTTTCCCATAAAATACATACTATTGCAGTGTATCGAAGGAAAGCAGTAGTTTTTTTTAAATACGTTTTAGACCTCAGAGACTACGATTTTCGAAAAAATTTTTATGTTTGATAAATATTTATATATGTATATATAAGTATAACTGTATTAGGTTATTGGGTGGAACGGCTCAAAGGGCTATAATTTTGTAAACTCTTCTTTATTACATCAACGTTTCGGTCCAACCATTGGGGCCTTCTTCAGGACTACTAAAATTACAAAAAATCTACAATAAATCACCATCCACTGACAAAATATGGGACTCCGACTTACATAAAATGAGATTATCGATATTAGACCACATTCCCCTTGAAATCTCAAATTACATCTAAATACATTAAGAAAACACAAATGAAGAAAATTATAAGAAACGGATCCGTCAAACAGCTGATTCAATAATCCTTAAATGAATCTTAGGTTAACAGTCATAGAGTAAATTACAATGACAACCGACAGAGTGAGCACAGAATTACAGAACAATCCAATAAAACTAAACCAAAACTACAATGTCACACCCAGCCATAACCATTACACTACTTTATTTTTCTTCAGATCCTCTGGTCTTTCTCTGGTCTCAAAATCTCCCCCTCCTCTCTCGCAATTCGAACAGAAACGAGTAAATATTACTCACATTGGCCACATCACTCCTCTGGTTCATAACATTGTCATGGGATCTGATGTTAAACATTTCTAGGAAGCATCTCTTCCTGTAATTACGTTCCACTTCCAAAATCTTTGCCTCCATGAATTTCATCACATGACCCGTGTCTCTACAATGTAAGGCTAGAGCACACTTCTTTGTCAAGATATTTATGTCGCTTTTATGTTGACTAATACGTTTCTTCAGTTGTTGTGACGTTTGACCTATGTAATTCAGATCACAACCTGAACATGGGATAGAATACACAACATCACTTCTCATGCCAGTTTCCAACGGAGATTTAACGTTAGAAAATAATTTTTTCACTGAGAAGTTGTTCTTTGGTATTATTTGAATGTTGTCACACTTAAGTACTTGTATGAGCCTCGAAACAGATTGTCCTATGTCACACACGGAAACTCTGGTTCTGGTTACTGATTGACTGATACTAGTTGCCAACGAGTTGTTATTGTACTGAGGAGGCAAAGACTCCAATGACGTTTGAGTTTATATTACGGAGTGAATTTTTTCCCACAATTATATAAGTATATATATACCTATATATAAATATATTTATACATATATATATATATATATATATATATATATAAATATATATATATATATATATATATATATATATATATATATATATATATATATATATATATATATATATATATATATATATATATATATATATATATATATATATATATATATATATAATCTCTTGATAATTATAAGCAATATCAGGCTTGTTGAATCTTAAAAACTCGATAGAGATTTATAAGATTCAACAAGCCTGTTTTGCTAATAATTATCAAGAGATTAGAAATAGTTCACAGGCATAAACAATTCGAATAAATAATATATATATATATATATATATATATATATATATATATATATATATATGATATATATATATATATATATATATATGTATATATATATATATATATATGATATATATATATATATATATATATATATATATATATATATATATATATATATATATATATATATATATATATATATATATGATATATATATATATAAATATATATATATATATATATATATATATATATATATATATATTCCCGGTACATATTGGCATCTCCAACGGCTCCCATCGAGTCAAATTAGCTGAAAATGGTGAAATTTTTCCAACCCCACCATTTTTACGTAGATATATCTATTTTTGAAAGTTGCCGAACTCCACAGCTTCTGCAGATTGAATTAGGGGGTTGAAGTTTGGCACGTAAATTGAGTATATGTCGACTTAAGGTACTTTGTTGTTATCAACTTTTTTTCTCAACCGCTCTGCGTTTTATGATGACTATTCATTTCGAATTGTATTTCGAACGATTTCGCCATCGGTAGGTGACTACGCGATGCACTTCGCGATTTTTTTTTACAATAGAGCGTTGAAATTTGGTACATGGATTATGTTCATATTCAGGTGCGTTCCTTCGTTGGTTTCAGATTTTTTCTTCAACCACGTTGCAATTCGCGATTATTTTTATAATAAATATTTTCTGCTTTTTAATTTGGTTTGTTGAAAGCGTAATTTTTTAAAATATAATTCCATCCGCGCGAATTGAATCCGTTGCATCCCGACGCGATTTAATTCGCGCTGAAAATACGACCTTGGTGAAGCTCTGTTGTTCACGTAATTTTTATTTAATCTGTTGAGTTTTTTCTTTGGCATCGTAGTTTTTTAAAAAATAATCTTCCGAATAGCGTAGAGTTATTTCATCTTTATAACAAGAAATGCACGAATTCGTTCAATGAAAATGATATAAATTTAAAACAATTCTGATCGAAGAAATTATTGTATTTCAGATTTTTTACACTTCGATAATTGTATCCAGTCACTGAAGAGTATTCGTAAACAAACTGACGTGATGCCAAAGAATAGACCCCGCAGCAGAGAGAAAAAGTTATTAATATTGCGGTCATAATATTTGGGTAATAAAAACATCTTGGACGAGTTTTGTTATTGGTCGGTTACTTTCAAATGGCTCTGGTAACGGGTGGCGCGTAATTTAGACAAAAAGCTATCCAGGGTAATTTAACGCTGTAATATAACCAAATGCCACGAAGTCAGTTCATATGTGATTTACTATGTTATGGGGAATATATTTTATTAGACGAAATGCTGAGCTATATATGAAAATGAAACTGTAGTGGTTAGAAATGGAGATATACGGGTCCTAAATATTTTATTATACATCCAGGCATGCGATTAAAGTTATAATCTTTTTCAATATGCAATATGTTTGGAAAAATAATATTTCAAATGAAGTGCAAATGATGATAAGTGAGCACCAATATGGTGAATACAATACTAAAGAATCTGAGGCAATATTGCAGTTGATGAACTAAACAGTAGTTGTTATAACCAATTTAGGGGTTCATGGTGGAAGGGAATATTGTTTTTAAAACTATGTAGAGTTTAGTTGCTGGTGTACAAGGTAAAAACATCTTCTAGGCTGATAGGCTTTGGTTATCTTGAACTTCTTCACTCCCAACTACAGGAGACGTCTTCAATTAGAACAACTGAGTAACTGAGATTGTTTCATCGAACGTACAGATACACCGAAGCTCCAGGCGCCAATCTAGATGAGAAAAAGATGAAAAATCTATAAGAGCTTTAGGTTAGAGATGAAATATCTTGAAGGGGGCCAGAGATGAAACATACAGAAATGGGAGAGGTTTAGTAATTCTCGCCGTATTAACTCAGAAAAATAGGCCCCTCCATCTTTCTGTGAGCATTGTGAAATGGATGTAGTACTGGTAGATACACATTTGATAACACTGCTCTATTGCCTTAGAGGAAAGTTCTACTCAATATGGCGAATCATCAAGTTTAGGGAAACAAAAAATCATCTTATCTGATAGTTGATAGAATCCGTCGTTACTACGTTATAATTTAACATGATGAACAAAATCAAATGTTCAATTTACTATGTTTATTATCACAAAAATACATCGAAAAATATAAAACTGCGATTGCAATTTCGGTCACTAGCCATTGGGCAGATTGAGTTAAGAACTGAATACATAATTATAGATTTGCGCTTACGGGTGGGAAAGAATTATTGCAGGTACCTAAATAGACAAGAGGAACACAATTCAAAAAGGGCTAATCGAAGTGGATTTCCCAAATTGGTACAATAAAATGTTCTTAGAAAAATCATTATGGTTTGAATGTACACTAAATATAGGAGAATATATCAAGTCAATCTGGGCGTTCAGCAAGATATCTTTTGCATTATGATTGAGTTTAAAAATTTCTAACGATTCTAAGTTAGTTTGGTTCCTTTCGGTAATTTGTGCATAATTTGGAAGTTATCTATTAGTAGAAGGTCTTGAAACAAACCCATTAAAAATGATTGATGATGACAGCTCAAGGTCATAAATCATGGCCGGTCTATTGTTCCTATTGTTTGGGGTGCAGGTGTGCAGCCAGGTGTTTCTTTTGTTAGGGCCGGTCTATTGTTCCTATTGTTCGAGCCGGTCTATTGTTCCTATTGTGCGGGGCAGTCTTTTGTTAGACCAGGTGTTCGAGACAGGACCGTATTAACTAATGATTGATGGTCGTTGAGAATTGAATTTTTCTTCAAATTTAGACCAAAATTCGTAAATCGTATGAAATCCACCCCTGACATTAGATATGTGTGCAGGTAAAATTTCTAAGAAAACACACACAAAAGGTTGATGCGAATATCTCTTCACAAAAGCGGGTGGCAGGTCTTCTGTTCCTATTGTTTCTATTGTTTGGGCAGGTGTTCGGGACAGGACCGTATTAACTAATGATTGAGGGTCGTGAGAATTTTTCTTCACAAATTTAGACCAAAATTCGTAAGAAATCCAACCCTGGCATTAGTTATTCGACATAGGTGGGTAGGTATTTCTTTTACAAAATCTAGGGAGCCGTGTGATTTCATACCTTATGATATTACTTACGAGCATATAAGGATTGTCAAATATCAAACTCTCATTTATAATAATAAATTTCACACAGTTCTATGTTCAATCAAATCTCTTTAGATGTAATTACGAACAAAAATCTGAAATTTCATAAAACCTATTAGGTAATTATATGAAAATAAATGATTAATTGAATTTATGATTCCTGGATACCTTTTACTAATTAGTTTGTACGTATATTTCAATTTGATGAGATTGAATAATTTATTTAATTTTTATCATTTTTTTTAATGGAAAAACAAAATAACTCTTTTCCTATAAAATCCACCGGATCAATCAAATTTATTTCTTTGATTGGACAGAATGCGAAATTTTTTATTATAGATCGCATATTTTCTTTTTTCTGTTTAATTTTATGTATACCACAAGCTTCAATTTGAAGCGTAGATAAAAAAAATGTCATTTACCTGGAATGAAAAAAATATTTTTCCTTTAAATATTCTACAGATGTAATTACGAACAAAGATCAGAAATTTCACAGAACTTATTTAGGTATGAATAAAAATCATTTATTGAACATATGATTCCTGCATTCGAATATAAATAATTAATTGAATTTATGATTCCTGGATACCTTTTACTAATGAGTTGTACGTATATACAATTTGGTGAGATTGAATAATTTATTAAACTTTTGTCATATAAGATTCACGAATTTTTTTTATGGAAGAACAAAATAACTTTAAGTAACTCTTTTTCTATAAAATGCATGAAATTCATCAGATCAATCAGATTTTATTTCTTTGATTGGACAGAATGGCAAAATTTTTTATTATAGAGCGCATATTTTCTTTTCTGTTTAATTTTTATGTATACCCCAAGCTTCAATTTGAAGCGCAGATAAAAAAAAAATGTCATTTACCAGGAATAAAAAATATTTTTCCTTTAAATAATCAAAACAAAAGTTTAATTATTCTCTCTCTTAGTTGGAAATATCAAAATATTTCTAAAACTTCATCTATGTAAATTGAAACTAAATTCACTTTATCTTTTAACAACCGGGATTACACAGTTACATCCAACGAAATTAATTTCTGGTTTCCCTAACGGAGATAAAGATATCCGCTAATTATAATCATACAATAGTACCAAGTCCTTCAAAATGAAATTGGTGCATTTATATTGACCAAATCGATAAACTTATCAATAGAAACTATAAAAACTTATTGAATCAGATCTTCGCAGAACTTATTAGGTATTATATGAATAAAAATAATTAATTGAAAATACGAATTCATGCATTTCATGCATTCATTGTATAAATGATTTGTCCATGCATTCAATTGGGTGATATTAAATAACTTATACAATTTAAGTAGTAATAAAGTTAAATTATTAATTCATTCTATTATTCTACATTGAAAATTTAATAATTTTATAATTGTATGCATACTTATAAACAATCACATACCTTGTCATGTCAAAAAAAATCCCACACACATCTATACTAAACGGATAAAATTGTTATTGAATATATGAGTCCTACATTCATCGTATAAATGATTTGTCCATGCATTCAATTTGGTGAACATCGAAATTAAATAACTTATGCAATTTTTATAAGATTCATGAAGAACAAAATAACTTAGGGAGCTTTATTACAGAAAATTTATTTATCTAATTACAAACCTTTTTATTTGAAACACTAAATTATTAAAAAAAAAAAAAATGTCAAATATTAGGAGTAAATAAAACGTAGACGCTAAATGTATACGATTGATGAATATCTTAAAATCATAACATTACTAGAAATACTGTTTTAGAAAATATAAACATGTATTCGATTAGGAAAGAATAAAATATAGAGGATAAACATATCCAACGATAAGTATATTTTTATGAAATAGAAGAATTCTTTTTGAATATAAATAATTTTATTTGAATTTAGAACTCTACATATGAAAAACGCTGTTATAAAATGGTGCTCATATAGGATAAAAAACCCACATATACTTTACTTTCCACGATAGCAGTTATCGAAACTTATTAGCTAATGAATATAAATAATTAATTGAATTTATGATTCCTGGGATACCTTTTACTAATGAGTTGTACAATAATTCAATCTGGCGAGATTGAATAATTTATTGAACTTTTGTCATATAAGATTCACAATTTTTTTATGAAAGAACAAAATAACTTAAGTAACTATTTTCCTATAAAATGCATGAAATTCATCAGATCAATCAGATTTTATTTCTTTGATTGGGCAGAATGCGAGATTTTTATTATAGGTTTTATATTCGATATTAAGTGTGGGAAAGTAACTTTTCCAAAACTTTAGGCGACTCTTCTCTGCGGAACTTCTGCAGTGGAATGAATCTCTTTGTACGGATGGAGTGAAAAAATTAAACAATTTGGCGATGCTATTTGAGCACAAGTTTATTACAACAATCGCAATATTTTTACAGGTTTTTTTTATTCTCACTGAAATTTGTAAATTTGGTCGTATTTTAGAACAGCTAGATCCATTACATTGATGGACGATCGTAAAACGCTGGATGTCTGTGAACGTTATTCAGCAGAGGGTGCAAATAAATCAGTGGTGTGGACGTACCACACCCTCGTGTATGGGTATATAAGACTGCTCAATGATTAGAGGGATCATCAGATTCATTCGTAACAACATAAAAATGAATAATGAGTAATGGAAGAGTGCTTGGCAAGTCTCCAACTTCACCGGGGTTGCCTCAGAGCAGGAGGGTAAGGTCTTTTTTTACCGTTGCACCCTTCGTGCATCAAGCATTGAGGAAAGAGCGACGAAGATAATCCGGCTGAGGATATGGCAAGGAAGGGAATCCTGTTGAGGAAGGATGGGATTATTATTTTACTGAGGACTATAGGAATGGGAATATGGAGGAGAGGGAAGATGACTATTTCTTCGACCAGACGGAGATGAGGGGGTACGTCTCACTCGGAGAAAATTCAGGAACATGCGTAAAAACCGTTATGAAATCAGGTATTAAAATAAAAATGCATCCTCCATTAAAAAAACATTTATTTATTAATTATTTTACAATAAACCAGCTTATTTCTAGGAATTATCTCATCATTTAACAAACAAATTTTTTTGCTTTAATAACAACTACTTTGATTTTTTCTTCTAGCGAATGTACCAACAGTGCCATTAGCATCCTTCACCGCAACGCATCCTCCCTCACTCGGAGAAGATTTCAGGGATTCGAGGAGTAAAACGGTATGTAAAATCAGGTATTAACATAATTGCATCCATTAAAAAAATGTTATTTATTTTAAAATTATTTCAATTATCCAGCTATTTCTTAGAATTAATTTCATCATTTAACAAACAATTTTTTTAATAACAAAATACCTGATTTTTTAATTTTAGCGAATCGTTGCCCAACACTTCCATTTATCAAACCCTCCCCTCACAATTGTAATGGATATACATGTAAGGATATACAAGCTTGTACTTGGAATTTTAAAAATCGAGTCATAATGACACATCCATATGTATGAATTGCTTGTTAAATATTAGATCAATATTGAGAATATTGGGTTAGATTAGTATCATTTGATAGGACATTATGTATACTATTAGTAAGTAATTATTGTATATAAATACGATGTTTGGTAGAGCTATTGTACAAAAAAATGTATGATATTAATAACAATAAACTTTTATTTTAGAAAATTTATTTATTCTAATTACAAACCCCTTAGGGACACAGCGTCAAAGTGGATAGTGTGAGAATGTTATATTAAATGTTGATAACTCGATAATATACTGTCTTGAAATTGATATAGATTTTTGAAATATGGAATAAGAGATCCCGCTTCTCAAATATAAATGATAGTATTTGACTTTAAAACTATGCAAAATGAGAAAACCATGTATAGAATGCAGCTTAAAGAAGAATTTATTAGGTATTAAATGAATAAAAAAATAATTAATTGGATATATGAATGCCGGTATTCGTTATATAAATGATTCGTCCATGCATTCAATTTGGTGAACATTGAAATTAAATAACTTAGGCAATTTTTTTATAAAGATCCATTAAAAATTTTCATGGAAATTTTTTTCCCAGTTATATCCGATGAAAATTAATTTCTGGTTTCCCTAACTGAGATAAAAGATATCCGCTAATTATAATCAAAACTATAGTACCAAGTCCTTCAAATGAAAATTGGGCATTTATATTGACCAAATCGATAAACTTATTTCAATAGAAACTATAAAAAATTTATTGAATCAGATCTTCGCAGAACTTATTAGGTATTATATGAATAAAAAAATAATTAATTGAAAATACGATTCATGCATTTCATGCATTCATTGTATAAATGATTTGTCCATGCATTCAATTTGGTGATATAAATAACTTAACAATTTTAAGTAGTAATAAAAGGGTTTAAATTATATATTCCATTCTATTATTTACATTGAAAATTTAATTTTAAATTTTTAATTGTAATGCATACTTATTTAAACAATCACATACCTAGTCATGTCAAAAAAATCCCACAACACATCTATACTAAACGAATAAAATTGTTATTGAATATATGAGTCCTACCATTTCATCGTATAAATGATTTGTCCATGCATTCAATTTGGTGAACATCGAAATTAAAAATACTTATTCCAAATTTTATAAGATTCATAGTAAACAAAATAACTTAGGGAGCTTTATTACAGAAAAAATTTATTTATCTAATTACAAACCTTTTTATTTGAAACACTAAATTATTTAAAAAAAAAAAAAAAATGTCAAATATTAGGAGTAAATAAAACGTAGGACGCTAAATGTATACGATTGATGAATATCTTAAAATCATAACATTACTAGAAATTACTGTTTTTAGAAAATATAAACATGTATTCGAAATTGGAAAGATTAAAATATGAAGAGGATAAACATATCCAACGATAAGTATATTTTTTTAGGGGAAATAGAAGAATTCTTTTTGAATATAAAAATAATTTATTTTTGAATTTAGAACTCTACATATGAAAAACGCTGTATAAAATGGTGCTCATATAGGTAAAAAACCCACATTACTTTACTTTCCACGTATAGCAGTTTCCCACGGACCCCCACCATGCCTCCATGCTTACCTGTTGTTGGCAATCTCCGAAAAT